>BKCP01004960.1:4593500-4606947 GCA_008636005.1 Striga asiatica | reverse complement strand
TCTAGTTTTTGTGTTATGAGGTCTGGTGTAAGTTTTAGGATCCGTACGAGCAACTTACATAAAATCTACATGTTAATTGTTACATTTAGCGATATTAGTTGATGCATGATTTGTAATTTTTTTGTGTTATTAATATCCATGTCTTTCTTTGCCCAAAAAGAAAAACTGAATGTTACCCAGAACAGACCCAATCTTTAGTTGGCCGTATATCTTAATAATTTTTTATAATTTGAAATGACATATTTAAAAAATAAAATAAATAAAATATAATATTTTTCAATATAAATATAATATATATAAAAAATAAATATACATTTTTATTCAAAGTATCACAATGAAATGAGATACCTAGTTGGACCTTATATTACGTTCTTGAGTTCCTTTAAAAAAAAAAAAATTACAAATATGGAGGGACATAGGACAATTTATTTCTTCCCATGCAAGAGCTCCCACGCTCTCCACATTCCTATCTTGCTACATAAATATGCTTACACGATTTCCATTACCTTTCATTTTTTTTTTTTCAAGAGTAGCAGCTCCGGCTGCACCATGTACAGCCGGCCAACTGTAGTAACATGTTATTAATATTTTTATGATTGTATTGTGATTTATATAGTAAATAAGTAAAAAAAATATGTTTTATTAAGCCATATAAAATAGTTTATAGATAACTCATACGTAAACATCTAACACAACCAGCCCACTGTAGTAATATGTTATTAATGTTTTTATTATTGTATTATGATTTATATAGTAAATGAGTAAAAAAATATGTTTTATTAAGCCACATAAAATATATTATGGATAAATCAATATTTATGTAATCTTTTCCGCTATCTAAAATCAAATGGCAACAATCCACAATATAAGTAGATTTTTTCAAAAAGAAATCTAGACAAACATATTTACTGAACTGTGAAGCCCAAAATTCAAAATGCTTTAAATTCTAAAATGTAGTCCCCAATTCATTAAATATATATTTGTTTTGTTAAAGACTTTTGTTATGCTAAGTACTTTTAACATAGAACGTGATCTGGAGAGAATTGAAGACTACAACAATCGCAAAAGAATATTCCAACAAACACTAAACAATTAAAAATTCATTTAACCTAAAAAAAAAAAAAAAATGATTGGATTATGATATACAACAATGGCTAGGTATTATAAATTCCAGATGGTCACCCTTCGCCTAAAAATGAGTGGAACCACCAGGATTCTTTATGACATGAATTGATTCTAAATTCGTACTTCCCTGCCAACACCATCCTCACTTGGTCAACACAAGATATTTTGATAGCAACAATGGCAAACAAATATTATACAAAAGTGATACGGAAGTCAAATTCAACACAAACCTGACAGTACTTAGAAGAAAATGATAAATTATGAAGCAAAAGATAAATTAAATGGGAAAGTATGTGCACGCAAAACGTATTCATTCAAAATAAGAAAAAATTGAACTGACTTAAATATGTTGATTAGTTACTTGGTTTTAAAGTTTCAAGTTGCTGAAGTGTGTGTGAAAGAGGCACAACCGGCAATGAGATAAAGACACAAAGTATTTTGCTAAATAAAGTCCATGTAGAACGAAAAAACAGCATGTTAGTATGTCATGAATGTTGTTGGAGAAAAAATGCGACGAAAGAAGGCATTTCTATTCCCATACAGAAAATATTGTTTTAAAGATGAAGTTCATGGTCTAAAATTGATGTACCGAGTTCCTATACTGTTTACTGTATATTTGTTAAGTGTGGCACAAGACTCATTATTAAGAATTGACGGTATGGCTAATAGCTAATTACACAATTTTATCGTGAGGCTTAATTAGTACATTGTGCACCTTCTGAATCAGAGTAGAGGTATATATTTGTTTCACGCTCATTTCAAAAGAATTATGTAATACTTGATATTCTCCAGTATGTACAACCTATGTGCAGTAGAATATATGGAAGTGATGCCAAATAGAAGCTCTGTTACCAATTATAATGAATAAAACATATGCCATTTATCTGCATGTCATTGTTCAAATGAGTTTAAATGTACTAAAAATAGTTACCCGATGACCTTTAGAACATTGCAACTGAAAAAATGAAGTTACATAACAAAAACAAACCCAAAAATATGCATGTGAAAGACTTATGAAAATGGCAGGGAATAAAAAATACTATAAAGGTTTTGATTACTTACTATCCTTTCAAGTTTTGAAGTGGAAGAATTGTGAATTAAATAGTTCTAAACATTGAAGCTAGAACTTAAGAAAAAATATTCCATCAACATAAACACCCATATAACTAAAAGTCATCGAGATAGCAAGGCATTAAGGCTACCCCACATGGAAAATAAGAATAAACATTCTACCAAAATAAAAGTTGTAAGTGATTTATTATTTCCAGTACATGTATAAATGAAGGTAGTTGCAATTAAAAAGATAAATGAAATATGAAGGCATTTGTATTCTCAAATAAACCAATAGTTTTTTAAAGAATCAAATCTTGCATATAATTGACCATTTCCTTAAATAAAACCATATCTCTTGAATAATAGGGATAAACACTGCATTTAAATAAATGACTTGGACAACGCTCTTTAAACAAAGACATTTAATCACGTAATATAATTTGAAATACATGCATTTAAATGAATGACTTGGACAACGCTCTTTAAACAAAGACATTTAATCACGTAATATTATTTGAAATACATTGTTTAACAAGTACTTATCCCGGAAATATAAGCAGCTATAACCGAAGAACCTATAGAGAGCAACTAAGTAGTCATACACCAACTATTATTAGAGTAAGAATGCAGAACATTATTGTAATACATGGTATTAAGCAGCCAACTTTGTATGACGAGCTTTCTACAAAGTCTACAAAGTTAAACCAATAGCACATTAGATTCCAAGATAACAAAATGTATAGCAAACAGGTCAACAACCTAAAGCACAAAAATTTCCAATGAAGTTTCTATTCTTTTTGTAGGTTTATTATTGAAATCTATCATGATCTAACAAAGTACTGTACATCAGTACTCAAAATTTGATAAATTACAAACATTATATGCATGAATCGTTTTTTTATGATATTGGTGAACCTAGCAGCATTATTTCCAAAATGAGGAAAACTTGGAGCTTAGGTTTTCAATATCTGCTATAGGTTCTATCTTTAAATTTTAGACTTGCTTAATTTGAAACATTCATTTATGATAATATATATTGAGCACAAGTAGCAATATTCAAATTAAGGAAATATATATGGAGTGATTAGCATCTTATCGCATAGTAAATTTCAAAATAAGAGATGCAAAATAAGAAATCTCGACTTAAAGTCTGAAGCAAAGCCATTGGACACATCTAGAGACCTTCATCACTATATTGTACAAAACAGATAGCCGTATAATTTTACAAATAACTTAGTTTTTCTGAATCACAAGGAGTAAAGAGATTGTGAGGGTGAAATATTAGTGAATCTAAGGCACAAATAACTTAGTTTTTTGAATCATGGGAACTTGGAGATTTTGAGGGTCCAATAATAGTGTAGCTGAGGCAAGCACACAATGTAAGTTATAGATCAATCATGACTCTTAAGAAAGCACAGTGTGTAGTGTGTACTAAATCTTACAGAAAATAATAAATAACATGAATGGAATAAATAGAGGAAGGACAGTTAAATTGTTACTTGAAAGACGAAATCCAAAAGTACAGGATATCAAAACAACAAGGAATTTGCATAGAAAAAAGTATGGCAGAAATCGAAACCTGAAACACGCCGCTGGCCAATACCTCGGGTACAACTATGTGGCGTTCGGGTTCAACCAGGGCCCGTACTGGCATGAGGCTCGGAAGGTCATCGTCCACCCCTACTCTCCCCACGGAGCCTCGAGAAGGTGAAAAATGCCCGGGAGGCCGAAATCCCGTCTATCTTCAAGGAACTGAACAACTCGTTGAGATTCAGGGGCAAGATGCTTCAAATTGAACAAAGCACATATATAAATACCAAAAGAAATAAGAATTCTGTCAAAATTCGAGGCATGCAAATGGAGCAAAAGAACAAAAATTGTATAAATTTTATGGAAGTGCCCAATTCACAAGCCCTCAATTCTGAACTGAACGACCGCTTTTTCGCAAAAGTAACAAAATGACGTAGATTTATGAGCCAAACGACCAAGTTCTAATCAGCTGGAAAGTGAACGGCGTCGTTTTACCCAAATATAAACGACGTCGTCAAACACTACAAAATTGACTTCACCATAGCACAACCCATTACTTTACCAAAAAATTGAAGCTCGATAACAACTCAAACACTGTAATTCCAACACGAAGCAAAAGGCAACTCCATATTATTCAACCCGGTCATCAAAATTCGAAAGGTTAAAAAAAATACTCAACTACACACGGACAAATTATCGACGGGCCACGTTTTTCGTACCTGTTTGACGGATTCGACGATGTGAGGCCCAATTCCGTCGCCGGGAAAGACGTTGGCACGAATTAGGTTGGAAATAGATGCGGCGGCAGATGAGAAACTCCAATCGAAGAAGGTAGGTTTGCGGAGGAGGATAATCCACTGTGTCGGATCAGGGCGAGTCGGACTTCGCCGCCTTGAACAGGTGTCGACAGAGTATTGGTCGATCGCCAGAGGCGAGCACTCCGACGTTGTCGTCGAGGCACTACGAAGCGGAAGAGGCACTACGAATATTTGAGCGCATGGACCGAGGAGTTAGAAGATGAGGCTGGCCATTAACTCCTACCAGTTGTCGGATATCCTGTTGCAGGAGCCGAGAACGGACGTGCCTGTCGAGAGCGTGCGCACGACGGCCAAAATATGGGGGAGAGAAGAGTCAACATTTTTAGGTTAGACTCAAACCAAAACAACGTCGTTTTGAAATTAAATTGAAACGACGTCGTTTAGGCATTAAGCTGGACACGTAGCACTTAAAGAAGGCAAGTAGCTCATTTATATATATATATATAATAATATATAAGAGAATAGATGTCTGTTTACGTTATGTTTGGTAAAAGGTCTCATAATAAAATTTGGGCTCAAATCGTGTTGATGGGTAAAGTTCAATTCATTGTTGGGTTTGGTGCTTTCTAAGGTACTAACATTTGGGCTCAAATCGAAGTGGGCCGTTCTAGCAAGCCCCCTTTGTAAGTAGGTTCTGTATTTGCTTCGGAAAGTCGTTCGGTCGTTCCGAGCCTATATTCTCATCTCTTTTTCCGTCTCATTTCAATATTTCAATTTTCCCAAGTCCCATATACGAGTGTAGAGATAGAAAGCTGGTCCAACTTTTTGGAGAGAGAAAGAGAGCTTCGAGAACCGATATTGATGTCGAAGGCGGAAGGTTTGCTGATTCTTGATACGATGAATGCCGCAGCACGCGGTGGTAATTTTTCACCGCATTTCGTTTGATAAGTCTGTTTAGGAATTTGATCGAGTGTTTGTGTTAATTTTTTTATTTTGTATTTTGTTCATGTGATTTGATTGTTCGCACTAATTTCTAGGGTTTCTTTTTTAGTTTGTATGTGTTCTCAAAGGCGCAATTTTTGCTCATAACATGCAACGGTTTTAGGGTTTCGAGGAGCTGTTAGGATTTATGGCTGGGAAAATTGAACACTTTCTAAGTCAACTTCGTTTACAGGAGTTGATAATTTTATGCTATGATTATGCCCCTTGATAGTCCCGTCTCTAGAATCTGAAAGAGGTGGTTTTTGAGCTACAGATTTTTTACTTGTTATCTGGTTTGTGATCTAATCTTAAATGCAGAGAAAGCAGCTGGACATTACCCACCAAATACGGCCAGGCGAAAGCTGGCTGACATTAGCAACATACCACAGAAACCGAATCCATCAGTTCAAGATGATAGGTCGAAATCAATTCCAATAGCTACAAAAGCATATATTGAACAGCTCCAGAAGGTAACAAGAGGTTGTATCATCTTTGAGTTTGGCCGGAAATTTTCTTGTCTTAATTTACCTTATTGCGGCTGTGATCAGGAAAATGTGGCTTTAGCGAAAATGCTGGCGCACAGAAAGTATCCTTTGAATTAGTTTTTTTTTTTTTGGTTGTATAGTGTTTTGTTTGTTGATGATTTCCTATGGTTGTGCACAATTGGCTTCTGATTTGAACTTTTGAAAGTGAGTTCCTTCACCTTGTTTTGCCAAGCAAAATCATTGAACGGAGTGGAATTGAGCTTGAGAGATTAAGGTTAAATCTGATTGAAGTGCAGGAAAAGAATCAGCAGCTAGCCCTGTCACATACCCAAATGCTGGGGGTTTGTGTCCATCTATCTTTATTTCGTGAATTTGATTTTTGACACTGTTTTCCCATTGTGATAAAGTGAACCTATTTGTTTGTCGAATTTGCAGGAGCTAAATTTAGGCAAAGATCGGGTAAGTGCAGTAAGACCAGAATGAGTATTTTGTTTCAATGTTGGGATGTCTCCACCTATAATCTGCATGAGTTACCAAAATTTCTGTCTTTTTTCATTTCAGTTGAAAACATTACAACATGAGCTTGGATGCAAAAATGGACTGCTGAATGCAAAAAAACTGGAAGGGGTCTGTTTATTTCTTTAATGCTGAAGGCAGTGTCGTCATATTTTGTTACCTTTTACTAATTATTGGTCTTTGATTTTATGCAGGGAAAAGCCTATAAGGTACAATGCAGAACTAAGGATTTCTGAGATAAATGCACTTGAGTGATTTATCTGCAATCCTTTCTGTTACCTGGATATTGATGTTGACACATTAACTGCAGTTATTTAACCTCTGTCTGCATTTATCACCGATGTGTGTATTGTTCTAACCTCAATTTTACTGCTCTAACCTTATAAAGGTGAATTTGATCAAGTTACCAGAGGAAGCGGAGACTGCTACTATAGGCCAGGATGATGAAAAGCCTTGTAATACCAAAAGAAGATCGCGGCTGCAGAGTGAGTATCATTCTTATATTTTTCTTTATAGTATTAAATGTTGCTTTTGAAATATAGCCTTTTTCCCTTTGTTCATTTACAGGTTTCGGCAAACAATTGCATTCAGAGGAGAATGATGGAAATAGAAGGTTCCTTTTGTTATAGTTCTGATAAATAAATAAAGTGCGCCTTAGGACAATTTTTACCTCACTCTTCTGTTCTTCATGCATCACTTTCTCCCCTTATGTCTCAAATAAACTGTTTTGTCCCTCATCTATACATTTGCCGAACTATAGTTCGTTATCACTTTACAGCCCATACTTTGCCAGAATTTTGGTAGGCTCTTGTGGTAGTTAATAGGCAGTGGGGATCCATGAAAAACAATTGTATCATTTGTTGGTGGAAAAAATCCTGCAAGTATAATGTTCATGACCCAATTGCCGGTCATGAACTATCATGCAGATATAATAATCAGGGATTACATTAATGGGTCAAAAACAATTCATTTGAATGATGATTGCACATAACCTTATTAGCTGCTGTCATTTCAGGTCTTTTGTGAGGAGACAATCGGCCAGGTTTAAGGCTGTCGAATCAAAATCTGCAGAGGATTCGTCAGAAAGAGACGACTCTAAATCTTCCAATTGTCCGTTGCCTCAAGAATCACTCATAGAAAGTGGATCAAATTCTGGAAGCACATCGGTTGAAGAAGACGATATTCCTGTCAAGGTGGATTTGACCAAGTTGCCAGAGGAAGAAGAAACTTCAACTGTAGGTAGAGATGCGGAAAAGCATCGCAATACAAAAAGATTAAGATCACAGAGTGAGTGTTTTGTTTGGATTTGTCTTGCTCAAATTATTTCAAGAGAGTGCTTTGAATCGAACCTTATTTCTTGGGATCATTCGTAGGTTTCGGCTCTTCCGAGTCATTGCAATCTGAGAATGCCCCAAATAGAAGGTCCATCTCTCTCTCCCCTTTTCAGTTAATAAGAAACAAAGTAGAGACAAAGGTTCATACAAGAAACATCGTTATTGGGTCAAAACCTTGTTTCTTTAATATCATGTCCAGGCTCTCAGTGAGGAGACAATCTGCCAGGTTTAACGTCTCGGAACTAAAACCTACTGAGGATGAACCAGAAAATGACAATATCAGATTTCTCGAACGTGCCTTGCCTGATGAAAAAGCTGTCCTGGAAAATGGATCAAATTCTGGAAGTGGATTGGCTACAGATGATGATAATAGAGGAAGTTCTGGTTTTGAGTATAAACCTCCTGAAATCGGGAGATCATCTCTAAGCAGGCCATCTCGTTCAGCTGCCAAAAAAGTTCAGTCATACAAAGAAAGACCTATAAATGTCAAAATGCGTAGACCCGAGTGAATGTTTTTTCAGACACCTTGTAGTTTTAGATTAGTAAGCTAATAGTAATAATAGTAGCATGTGCTGTGAACTGTCACCCTTTGAGGTTTGTGTTTTGTTTAGGATTTAAATGCCTTTTGTTGTTACCTTTATTCATTTTATGGATGTAATAACATGCTGTATGTTGGTAACCTAGCATAACATTTAAAATGATGCCCATTTTGCTACAATATCTGACAGAGTGGTTCGACTTTTATGACTATGTATAATGTATGTATGTAAACGAGCCAAACCCACTGGAGTTTTTGAAGAATATAACTTTGTTTTTCATTTAGGTTGCATCTTTTGAACTAACAGAATAAAAATAATTTATATCTAATTGATTGCAATTGCTATTTCATAATAAACATCATTAATATTTTTTTTTGCCAACACATATAAGCAGTAAGCTAGTTCATCAGTAGTCATCATCATCCTCTCCCAAATTACACTCAAATCAGATCACTTCCAATCATAATTCTTAGTGTCGGAAAAATATATTCCGTCATCTCTTGCAGACCAATAACAGTGATTGTCTTTACAGAACTCCCTCGTTGCCTCCTCGTACGCGACAATCTCTTGATGCTTTATTCCCCACTGAAAATTACACCGAAATTTGGTAGTGTGCCAGAAATTAGTGCAGAAAGTCCACCTGAATTCTTGATTTTGACCAATCGTCTTTATTCCTAAATCATCGTCTTTCGAGCGACAGTGCAGTAGAAACGGCTTGTTCACAGATAGCAAGTTGGCCACGTGAACCGTGACTCTCGAGGTTAGGAAACATATCTTCTTGATCTCGAGATAAGAGGCGAATGGTGCATGGATAAGGTTGGCTGTAATGAAGAGGAACAAAAGCGTGTTTCTTAAATTTGAGCAAGCCATTGCGTTTTTTGCAGCATGTATTTGTATGATGTTGTGTTTTTTGAGATCTTGGTAGTTTTGGTTGTACATAAAATATATGAAGCGTTGCATTTTGTAACTGTAAAAGTTGTGGTGGTTATGTAATCTGTAATAGTAAATTGTACAATTCCTGTGTTACTGTTTGACCATAAAGTGAACTATATTATATTAGTTTGCCAAAGAGAAATTGTGATTATCTTGCTTTTGGATTACGAGCTACATGCATTCGAGATATTTGGTAGATTTTGAAGAGATTAAAAAGCATAATATATTTAATTTAAGACTATCCAAACTGAATTATTAACAGATATTTGAAGTAACCTGATACAGCCACAAATCGGCTTACCGGTTCAGTTCTATAGATAGCTCGACTTGGATTGTGTAGCTCGGGTGGGCGGTGGATGTATATAGTGATGAGACACGAGCTGATGGCTTGATTTGACCTAGATATTGGCAATGCTTGGATATAAGATGTTTTGATTTTGTTTAGATTTTTTAAGTTGGTATGATTAATTTGAAAAAAAAAAAGTGATATAGTTAGCAATTAGTGGGATTTTGAGTTTATACTAAAATAATATTTAAATAAAATAATTTAAGTTGATTTGATGTAAAAGTAGGAGTGAACGATTTAGTTAAAATTATGCGAATGAATAAATAGTAAATTAGAGTTGATGTAATGTGTAAGAATGTTTGAATGATATTATTTAATTATATTGATAATATTGAAAATAGTGGGGTTGAATGAGATTGGAGTAAAAACAAAAATTGATTGATTTTTTTTTTTTTTTAAGCATGCACGAAAAGATATAATATCGAGGTAACTTCCAAAAAGATATTAATTATTTATACCTATGAATACATCATCAACAACTTCCAAAAAGATATTAATTATTTATACCTATGAATACATCATCAACACCAAAGGTAAAATCACTCTCTAACACACAATTCATACCGATCATACCAAAAATTAACTTGAGTATCAGTTTATATATTTCGGGAACCTGTCCGTGTGCTTTTTCCGGTTTTCGAACACCAGTTCAAGGCAGTTACTGTCTACCAGTTTGGGGCTTGATAGAATATGAGTTATAACCAGTTTTAATCGGTTATGACCAATCGAGTTATTTCATATCCAATCATCTAACTCGATATTCAACTCAACCCAAATCTCCTACTTTTTATAAATATAATTAAATAATATAAATTAATTATTCTCTCACATCACATAAATTTTATTTCAGTATCCACTCACTGACATAATTTTAATTTCATATTACTTTCAATCACACATCTCCTACTTAATTTTACATCACATCAATTGTAATCATTATATTTTAAATATTATTTATTTTCAAATTCAAAATTATGCACTCAATTTATTTTATTCAAAATAACCCACTTTAATTAATCAAAACCGGTCAAAACCGATTAAATTCATATCTAATCGTCCCCTTAATATACAACAAACAAGGTACATCCTAACCCATGATAATTAGTATGGCGAATAGATATATTTAGGGAACTCTAATTAGTTAGTATTTGGTACTTGTTTTTTTGTGAAGTGATTAATCTTCCAAAAATCAAGTTAGAAATAAGACATTTTAATTAATATCTGTTATAATTTTATCTTGGATAAGTTTTAAATCCTGGCTCCGCCTCTGGAGCTAGGGCTCTCGGATGGCCAAGTTGAAGCTCGACCTGAAGGCATGGCTGGTCGATGGATCGAGTAGATGAGTAGAGCATATGAGCTCAGCACAAGCAGCACTCCACCTCGAGAGAATTTGAGTCGGTCGCATGATTAGATTGTCTAATAAGGTAGACTAAAGGATATGAAAGAGTATGTATAATGTATGTATGTAAACGAGCCAAATTTGTTTTTCATTTATGTTGCATCTTTCGAACAAACAGAAAATAATTTATATCTAATTGATTGCAATTGCTATTTCATAATAAACATCTTTAAAATATTTTTTTGCCAACACATATAAGCTAGTTCATTAGTAGTCATCATCATCCTCTCTCAAAGTACACTCAAATCAGATCACTTCCAATCATAATACTTAGTGTCGGAAAAATATATTCCGTCATCTCTTGCAGACCAATAACAGTGATTGTGTTTACAGAACTCCCTCATTGCCTCCTCGTACGCGACAATCTCTTGATGCTTTATTCCCCACTGAAAAGTACACCAAAATTTGGTAGAGTGCCAGATATTAGTGCAGAAAGTCCACCTGAATTCTTGATTTTGACCCATCGTCTTTATTCCTAAATCATCGTCTTTCGACCGACAGTGCAGTAGAAATTGCTCGTTCACAGATAGCAAGTTGGCCACGTGAACCGTGACTTTCGAGGTTAGGAAACATTTCTTCTTGATCTCGAGATAAGAGGCGAATGGTGCATGGATAAGGTTGGCTGTAATGAAGAGGAACAAAAGCGTGTTTCTTAAATTTGAGCAAGCCATTGCGTTTTTTTGCAGCATTTATTTTGTATGATGTTGTGTTTTGAGATCTTGGTAGTGTTGGTTGTACATAAATATATGAGGTGTTGCCTTTTATAATTGTGAAAATTGTGGTGTCTGTGTATAATCTGTAATAGTAAATTGTACAATTGAATTGCTGTGATACTGTTTGACCATAAAGTGATATTTTGTTTGCCAAAGAGAAATTGTGATTATCTTGCTTTTGGATTACGAGCAACATACATTCGAGATATTTGGTGGATTTTGGAGAGATTAAAAAGCATAATATATTTAATTTAAGACTATCCAAACTGAATTATTAACAAATATTTGAAGTAACCTCATACAGCCACAAATCGGCTTACCGGTTCAGTTCTATAGATAGCGGTGGATGTATATAGCGATGAGGCACGAGCTGATGGCTTGAATTGTCCTAGATAATGAAGCGATACTTGGATGTAAGATGTTTTGATTTTGTTTGGATTTTCCAAGTTGGTATGATTAATTTTGAAAAAAAAAAAAAGTGATATAGTTTGTTGTAGTGGGATTTTGAGTTTATATCAAAATAATATTTATACAAAATAATTAAAGTTGATTTGATGTAAAAATAGGAGTGAATGATATAGTTAAAATTATGTGGAGTTAAAATTATGTGAGTAAATAAATAGTGAATTGAAGTTGATGTAATATGTAAGAATATTTGAATGATATTATTTAATTATATTGATAATATTGATGTAATATGTAAGAATAACTGTTTTTTCTCTCTCTTGCGTGAAACCTAATCTCCAAATCCATCCGCCCGTTTTTTCTCAATCGTCTCGTCGATCGGCCTTCCCGGTGACTTCTATACTCGGCCAATAGTCGTCTTCAACTGCTCGCTCCACTCATGACTGGCGCTTCTCCGTTGTTGCTGTGGATTGTCGGAGATGGGGGGTCGGACTTAGGCCCCTCTAGAGTGGCATCGCCTTTTCCGGTGGAGCTTCGAGTGGAGTTTGACTTCCAGATGCCGGTGGGTTATGGTGGTAAGGTGAGATGTGTGGGTCTGATGTGGTGGTGTGGGACTTTGGCAGCGGCGTGGTGGGGCGGGCCTTTGGCTGAGTCCTACGTCGGTTTGTCGGAGTTGAGGGAATGCGACTCTCTCTTCCTCCTCTGTCATCTAGTGGTGTTAGGCGGCGGGATCTGGCTTTCTCGAGCTCGGCTACCGGTGTTAGACGGGTTCGAGTGGGGCTGGGGGGAGGGTTGTTTCTCTTGGTTGGAGACGGGCCGATTCGGGAATGTCTCGGGGATTGAGTTCACCTGCTGTATAGGCATTCGTGCAGTTTCGGTAGCGGTTCTCGGGCTCGAGGTTTTCGTTGTGTCGGTCGGTCACTGCTGGTTGAGCTTAGTACAGATCACTGGGGAAGGGCTCCGTTTTATTTCTTGTTGTTTATTATGTTGTTTATTTGTTTTTGTGTTTGTGTTGTTTGTGTTAATGTGGTTTATGTGTTTTTGGTTTGGGCCGTTGGCCCCGGTTCGGCCTGAGTGTAGCCTTTATTCTCCTGTTGGGAGCTTACACTCAGATATTACCCTGTTGGGGTCCTTTATGTATTGTTTTGTTATGTTTCTAGGTTCAGTTAGTGTCGTAGTGTGCTCGTATTGCTAGCGTTGCTAGCTGGTATTCCGTCTAGGTTACATTGGTTATAGGTGTAACCTCTCATTTTCCCCGGCTTCGGGCTGTACATTGCCTTTTGGGTTTTTTTATGAGATATTTTATGCCGTTTGAAAAAAAAAAAAAAAA
>BKCP01004960.1:4554760-4579917 GCA_008636005.1 Striga asiatica | reverse complement strand
TCCTTCTTCTTCTGGTACAAAGTTATATCTTACTTTATAAATATAGAAATCTAACTTCAATCTTCCATTTTTCTCGGGTTCTGTGCTACACATATACGTGTC
Source organism: Striga asiatica (assembly GCA_008636005.1). Lineage (NCBI taxonomy): Eukaryota > Viridiplantae > Streptophyta > Magnoliopsida > Lamiales > Orobanchaceae > Striga > Striga asiatica. Next base: position 4,579,815 of record BKCP01004960.1, on the reverse strand, counting down.
TGCTGTTTCATATGGACTCGTGGACTACTTGATTGGGCATGTAATATTTTATTAGATAAATTCACTTTTTAATTAATATAGTTTACCAAACACAAATACACAATCCATTGACCAATGGACTTTACATCTTCTAGCCTTCTAGGACAATTTTCATAAATGGAATATTATTTTGCATTTTATTTAGCTTACTTCTAACCTCAAATCTCAAAATATGTATTAACAAACAATTAAAATTAAGTTCATCATTGATAAAGTTTTTTATTGTTATATTAATACATACATATCTACACGAATGTCTATTACAGTGCATAAAGATGTTAATCATGTTATAATTGACATTTGGCTCGATTCATTGCATTCCTAAAAAAAATTTCCACACACCACAATGCAATTTGTATATAACCCGAAATAGGGGAAATTTGTGCCTATGGGTGTGGGTATTCTTGTTGGGAAAAATACGCTGAAATTTCCATGAAGTCGGATCTATAAAAGTGAAATAAAAAATAAAAATTGGACACACCAAATTGATAACGGAGTTCGGCCAATAATGCCTACGTCTCCGGACTACTGCAGATATTTTATTAGGAAGAAAAAAATACACTCGTGTTTACAAAACACTCTCGAACTCACTCACAACTCACAACACAAATACACTCAGAAGCTAAAATTTTCTGCTTCTTGTTCACTCTTTTTCTCTCTTTCTCTCTTGTGTTGGTGTTTTTCTTTTTGGTTGTGATGCTTTGCTCATGAGAATTCCCCTCAATTTATAGAGGGGGAATTGCACAATTTTTCCACAAAGGTGTACTCAATTTTTCCACATATTTCAGCAACCCACCGGCTGCAAATTTTCCAACACATGTTTGATGCCTTTTTTTTCTTTCATTGTGTGCTTGTCCAAGAAAGTGGCTTGCAGCCATTTATGACTCAACAATCTCCCACTTGAGGACTGATTTCAATCTGTCCTCACACCTCAATTACTGCAGTAGTCTTCTCCGGTCTGTTATTCTAGCAAGCCAACTGAAGTTGAGCACAACTTCAGTTTGTCAATGGTCACCACCTTCGTTAGCATATCTGCAGGGTTCTTGCTTCCTACAATCTTGTTCAAAGTCAACACTTCATCCTCGAGAAGAGATCTGATGAAATGATATCGTATGTCAATGTGCTTAGTTCTGGAGTGAAACACTGAGTTCTTTGCCAGATGTATTGCACTCTGACTGTCACTGTGCAAGACACTCTCTTTCTGAGTGAAACCCAACTCTGCTAACAATCCTTGAAGCCATATCAATTCTTTACTAGCTTCTGTCATTGCTACATACTCAGCCTCTGTAGTGGATAGAGCAACAATCTTTTGTATCCGCGACATCCAACTAACAGCTGTAGTTCCGACAGTGAAAATGTAACCGGTGGTGCTTCTTCGGTGATCAACTTCACCTCCAAAGTCTGCATCTACGTAGCCCTGTAACTTTAGATCTCCTTTTCTAAAGTACAGACATTTTTCTGTTGTGCCCCGTAGATATCTCAAAATCCATTTGACTGCTTCCCAATGAGCTTTTCCTGGTTTTGACATAAACCTGCTCACAACTCCCACTGCATGGCCAATGTCTGGCCTCGTACAGACCATCGCGTACATCAAACTTCCAATGGCTGAAGCATAAGGAATCTTAGCCATGAACTCTTCTTCTTCTTTTGTTTGAGGAGACTGATCCTTGGATAGACGAAAATGGCTGGCCAAAGGTGTACTGACTGGCTTAGCCTTGTCCATGTTAAATCTCTGCAAAACACGGTTGATGTACTCTGCCTGAGATAACTGCAAAACTCCCTTTTGCTTATCTCTCGTGATTTGCATTCCAAGAATCTTCTTTGCTGGGCCTAAGTCCTTCATGTCAAATTCTTTTGACAACTGCATCTTTAATTTTCTGATGTCTTTCATATCTGATCCTGCTACTAACATGTCATCGACATAAAGTAGCAAGATGATATAGCTGGACTCATACTTCTTAAAGAAGCAACAGTGATCGGCATTGCACTTCTGGAAACCTTCCTTGTGCATGAAGCTTTCGAACTTCCTATACCACTGTCTTGGAGCTTGTTTCAGGCCGTACAAGCTCTTCTTCAATTTGCACACCATATCCTTCTTTCCATCTGAAAATCCTTCAGGCTGGTGCATATAGATCTCCTCATCTAGGTCTCCGTGAAGAAATGCAGTCTTCACGTCTAATTGCTCTAGGTAGAGCTCTTCACTAGCCACAATACTTAACACCGTCCTGATAGTATTGAGCTTTACAACTGGAGCAAAGATTTCAGTATAGTCAACTCCTTCTTTCTGCTGAAATCCTTTGACAACCAGTCGGGCTTTGTATCTCCTGGAACCATCATGGTCTTCCTTCACCCGATACACCCATTTGTTGTGAAGTGCTTTCTTTCCCATAGGTAACTTGACTAGTTCCCATGTCTGATTTGAGATCAAGGACTTCATCTCGTCCTTCATGGCAAGCTCCCACTTGCTAGCATCCGTGGTTTGACAAGCTTCCATGTAACTTTCAGGCTCCCCTCCATCAGTCAGCAGCATGTAGTCCATGTATCTCCTGTTAGGCACATGGGGCCGAGAGGACCTTCTCAATACAGGAGCTGGAGTAGGAGGTTCTGATTGCACATCACTTTCTTCATTTGATTCCTCTGACTGAGGACTCCTCATTATAGGACTGTCTGGGATATCTTCCACCTCAGCATAAACTGGCCCACTCGCTTCTGAGTTGCTGGCACCTGTATTATGCCGGTCCTTGTACATCACTCTTTCATTAAAGATGACATCTCTGCTGCGGATCATCTTTTTGTTTTCATCATCCCATATGCGGTAGCCAAACTCATCTTCACCATAACCAAGGAAAGTACATTTCTTTGATTTTGGATCAAGTTTGTTTCTACCTTGATCACTGATGTGCACATATGCTACACACCCGAAAACTCTAAGATGTGAGAGTTTTACTTCTTTTCCGCTCCATACCTCTTCTGGTAACTTGTGATCCAGTGGTACCGATGGACTTCGGTTGATCAAGTAAGTTGCTGTGTTGACTGCTTCTGCCCAGAACTGCTTTGGTAGGCCTGACTGCACACGCAAGCTTCTGGCTCTTTCAGTCAACGTTCGATTCATACGCTCAGCTACACCATTGTGTTGAGGCGTACCAGGCACGGTTCTCTCCATTCTGATCCCGTGCTCATAGCAAAACTTCTTGAATCTGGTGGTTACGTATTCACCACCATTGTCGGATCTGAGCTTCTTGATCTTCAAGCCTGTCTCATTTTCCACCATAGCTTTCCAAATCTTGAAAGCTTCAAATACTTCTGACTTGTGTTTCAGAAAGTAAACCCATACCTTTCTGGAGTGATCATCGATAAAAGTCACGAAGTATTGCTTCCCACCAACGGATGGGACAGTGGTTGGACCCCAAACATCAGAGTGGACGAGCTCAAGCTTCTCCTTCTTTGGAGTTCTTCTACTTGTCTGAAAGCTGACTCTCTTCTGCTTTCCAAGTATACAACCTTCACACATGTCAATTTCTATTGACTGGAGGCCTGGTAATTTTCCTTTTGAGTGAATGATCTTCATCCCTTTTTCACTCATATGCCCAAGTCTTTGGTGCCATAGATTGGGACTTTCATTTGCTGCAACTGCAATCAGATGACATGCTCCTGTTGTCTTGTAAAGAGTACCACTCTTTTTGCCTCGAGCAATTGTCATCGCACCCTTTGAAATCTTCCAATCATCACCATGGAAGATTGTCGTGTAGCCTTCACTGGCTAGCTGGCCCACGGAGATTAAATTCTTCGTCAGGTCGGGAATATGTCTAACATTTTTCAATTCCCATACAGACCCGCTCAGCTTGATTTTTATTGCACCTTTCCCTACAACCTCACATGATTGCTCATTACCAAGGTAAACTTTACCAAGGTTACCAGGAACATAATTTTCGAGTAGTTCCTTCTGTGAGGTAGCATGAAAGGATGCTCCAGAGTCTAACACCCAAGACTCATCCTTGTTCTCTAAAGAACATATCAGCGAATCTCCTCCAGAGGCTGAAGCAATATTTGCCTCTTCTTTTGCCTCCTGACCCTTCGGTGCACTCTTGCACTGGTTTCTGTAGTGCCCGGTCTTCCCACAATTCCAGCACTCGATCGACTTCGAGTTTTGGGAACTACGATGATTTCTGGACTTGGATCTTCTTCCTTTTGATTTGTTGTGTCTGCTTTCTTTGGTTGAACTTCTTCCTCTTGACTCTGTATGCAATACAGAAGAGGTCGATGGTTCACCCGACTCTCTCCGCCGGATCTCTTCACTGAGAACCAAATTTTGGACATCATCAAATCTCAACTTATTGCTTCCCGATGAGCTACTCACAGCCGTGACCGTAGCGTTCCAACTTTCTGGTAGGGAAGACAAAAGTATTAAAGCCCGTACTTCATCATCGAACTCGATCTCAACTGAACTCAACTGAGTTGTAACGGTGTTGAGCTCATTGAGATGATGTGCCACCGAAGTACCTTCGGTCATCCGAAGGTTGAACAATCGCCTCATCAAATGAAATTTATTTGAGGTTGATGGTTTCTCGTACATGTTGGAAAGAGCCTTCATGAGGCCTGCTGTCGTCTTTTCTTTTGCAATGTTAAAAGCAACATTACGGGATAACGTCAGCCGGATGGCTCCAAGAGCTTGTCTGTCAAGGAGACTCCATTCATCCTCCTTCATGTCCTCTGGCTTCTTTCCTGTGAGTGGTTGATACATATTCTTTTGGTACAGATAATCCTCGATCTGCATCTTCCAAAAGCCAAAGTCCGCACCGTCGAACTTTTCGATTTTCATTTTTCCTTCGTCTGCAGCCATCACTTCGACTCTGATCTGACTTCACTGCCGGATCGTTTCTGCAATTTTTGTGAACTACCGTGTTTCAAAACACGTCGGTAGATAAATTGTAGCGCCGACAAAATTGGTACTATTCACTTTTTTCAACGGAATAGTAACACCACACAAAAAAATACAGAATTAACAATCTGGCTCTGATACCAGTTGTTGGGAAAAATACGCTGAAATTTCCATGAAGTCGGATCTATAAAAGTGAAATAAAAAATAAAAATTGGACACACCAAATTGATAACGGAGTTCGGCCAATAATGCCTACGTCTCCGGACTACTGCAGATATTTTATTAGGAAGAAAAAAATACACTCGTGTTTACAAAACACTCTCGAACTCACTCACAACTCACAACACAAATACACTCAGAAGCTAAAATTTTCTGCTTCTTGTTCACTCTTTTTCTCTCTTTCTCTCTTGTGTTGGTGTTTTTCTTTTTGGTTGTGATGCTTTGCTCATGAGAATTCCCCTCAATTTATAGAGGGGGAATTGCACAATTTTTCCACAAAGGTGTACTCAATTTTTCCACATATTTCAGCAACCCACCGGCTGCAAATTTTCCAACACATGTTTGATGCCTTTTTTTCTTTCATTGTGTGCTTGTCCAAGAAAGTGGCTTGCAGCCATTTATGACTCAACAATTCTGCCATTTGTTGATAACCGTTTGTTACCAAACAAATTCGAATGTAATAATATATGTAATTTGATTGTAAAGAGAGATCGCGAAAGCACAAGAGATCGGTCAAGTGTATTAAATGGGAGTAAAGCGTATTTTTGTTTGTGCGTGTTTGAATGCGTTATTCCTGAACATACTTAATGTGGAATATATACANAAAAAAAAAGAAAAAGGTGAAAATGTAATGATTGTCATAGGTCTAAGGGCATGAGAGACGGACACGTGTCAGTAGAGACGCATTCATGAAGACACGCATCAATGCTATTTTTTATGATAGGACTTGTTGGGGGATCACTGTTTTTTTTATCATTCACATTGGTTCGGTATTGACACTCATATCAATTGATGGATCGACACTCAAACTAGAAAGGAATCGACACAAAGCTCGTGGGCTAGCACATGTCTTTTGGTCTCATGTACGGGATTCTGTGCTTAAGACTGTGTGGGAGAAGAATGTGGGTAATACGGCCTAAATGGTAAATGAGCCATTTTGAAAAATTGACATTGAACATGGGGGCCCCAGTTTCGCAATCCATGTAGAGACTGCCAGATCGCTACGGGCTTGAGACTGTGTTTGTCGATCTCCCTCACTCTAGTTGGTGTACACGTTGTACGATCCCCATAAAGAATTTTCAAATTTGAAAAACCGGATAAGGGGTGATTTTTTTTTTTTTTTTCGTTGGTAGAAAATAAGATGTGCTACAAGTGCTTTTTCAGCTAAACATCTGATGTGGAGAGAGAAGATGGGATGTATTGAAACAAAACTACCAATAGGCGCGACTTTTTAGGAGAAAAGGAACACATGTCACGCCCAAAGTAGATGGCTCATGACTTTTCACTTGAATCGACCCAATTACTAATGGTTGAATCATGTACACTTATGCAGGCACTCACACTAATTGGGGGTTCCAAAATCTTCTATAAATAGAAGATTGTGTTCTTTTCTACCTTTTCACGCTTTTTACGACTGTTCGCTCTTTCAAAATTAAAGCAGGGTCTCAGTCGGGTTTTGACGGAGCATCATAATTTGAATTTTCATTACTAGGTAATTCGATATATATCTTTTTGCTCTTTCTTAAATCATCATGTCAGGGAGCAGCCACGACTATGATATAGATATAGTGAGTGTTGAGTTAGAGGGCGACCGAGCAGGACGGATTCCAGAGCTGATCGCCACCCATACTTGTTCTGGAAGTTCAGTATGGATTGAGGCAGATGTTGTGGGTACGGCACCAGATGGGTATTGGCAGCAACCACCGTTAGAGGAGCCAGATCGGCCAAGGGACCTAAAAGTGTGCCAAAAGACAAGCACATTGACTGATGCCGACATAGTCAAATTGAGGGAACAATTTGATACGTCACTGGTCGTGCTATCGTAGGCACCCAAATTAACCTTGCTTAAAAATATGTAGTAGTGTGAGCAAGGATCGTATCCACGGGGAGAAGTAACCTAAATCTATTAACTATATGATCAAAGAGGGGTTTTTGAATTAATGATCTAATTAAACTAGAAATTACCTATCAAACTAACAAACAAATAAAACAAAACTAAATAAACAAAAATAAATATAATATGAATATGCCTTGGTTGAATTGATTTCCACCCTAGACTGTTCCACTGATCATTGATGCAAAAATATAAACTCACAATCCACGCAACTGCCGTTGAATACAAATTCTATCTTCTAATTTAATCACGCAAAATAAATCCTTCTACGAGACTCTTATGACTAGTTAATTCCCAACATCGTGAAGAATTATTCTAGCAATAGCATTAAATACAAGAGACCGACAGTCCAAGCAATAAATAACTAATCCGTTAAATATTAACTTGTTCAATTATTTCGCCTAAGAACGACAACGCCTAAATCCGGTCAATCATCTATCTTAGTTGCTTCTAGTGAAAGACACATGATCTAAATCCGATTCATGTATCAATCAAGCAATAGATCATAAGCATAGAATAATAGGTGGCCAATCCATCAACTACACATAACAATCATAAAAATATGCACACGAAACATTGATGCGGAAAATATATGAATTGTAATAAAAACTAATTCGATCTCACAGTAGTAGGTCTGGGGTTTCGATCGTCTTCAACCAAGACAAAGATAAATTAGCCGCGCAGGGCTATCATAATCCAAGAGAAAAGAAAAAGAATAATAATAATAAAGATAGAGTGAATAAGAGCAGCCCTCGGATCCGCCGCCTCTGCTGCGTCCTTCTGCTCCCAGAAGATCCCTAGCAGATCCCTCCTTTCTATTCCTTACGGCTGTCACGTTATATACTTCTCATGGGCTTTAGTTAATAGGCCCAATTATAAGAGATAGGATCCAGAATATACCAACATGGCCATGTTACATTTGAACTGTAATTCCGACACTGCCATGTATTTTCCTACTAAATAGCCTACTAAATAGCTTTAAAACATTGAATGACACCCTAATCAAGACATCATCACATTGGTGGTCTAGTTGACAAAAACAAACGTCAACGAAATGGCGTTAGAGGAAGGGTCATCGTGCTGGGGTGGATCTAGGTCATAAAATGAGTGGGGGTCTAATTATTTTTAGGAAAATGCTACATGTACATAATAAATGTACATAGAGGTGTACATAATACTCACATGGAGTGGGGTCCACTTGATTTTTTATTTTTGGTAGGTCCCACTCAATGTGAGTGTTATGTACACCTTTATGTACAATATTATGTACATATAGCATTACCCCCTTTTTTTTTTTAATGTATATATGTATATATGTGTCTGTCTCTCTGTGTGTGTATATTATACATCGTAACAAAAGTATAAATACAAAAATACATCTTCATAGTTATTCTTATACATTTTTATGTCTCAATATTGCTATATAATAGCATTGTTGAACTTCTGATTGTATTTTATTTTGTCCCAACAATATTAAAATTCACCAGAAGTATATTTCAATATAAAGTAGATCATTTTGATATATTTTCACATGCACTTTTTTGTCGAGACATTTTCTAAAACTATTTCTCCATAATCTGATATATAAAATAAATTTATATAATATGTGATACGTCACCTTTGGTCACGATCGGGTTGAACACCTTTCACTTGGAATGAACTTCTTCCTTGAGCTTTTGATAACCTGCAATACGCCAGGAGGGGGGTCCCGACGGAAAACTCTCTGATGCTCAAGTCAGAACTTGCTTGAAATTGTAAGTACAAAGTATATAGAATGAGCGTGGATTGTGTGTTGTGGAATCAAAGAGAACATGTTGTCCTTTTATAGGACTTAATACCTTGGGGCTGATGAGAGTTCTTGTTAGGGAAGAGATCCTTCGAGCTCTACTCCATTTTTCGAGCACCTGCTTATGATTTTTGTAACGTGATTTCGTAACAAATCCTAGCATGTATCTGATCTCCTAGCACTTCTCCTACTTGGTCACCCATAAGAAACTTGATCTTCATGTAGTACGTTGACACCGCGGCCTGAAAATCGTTCAAGCTTGGCCGTCCCAGGATGATGTTGTATGCTGAATTTGATTTGACCATATTCACCTCTCATGGGTCCGACCTTCCGAGGATAACTGGTAACTGCAACTCACCAACGGTACAATGATGCTCCCATTAAAACCATATAAAGTTGTGCGTACCGACGTCAAAGTCACGTTGAACTTCATCTGCCTCAAGCATGGTATGAAAATGATGTCCGTCGAACTGTCTGTGTCGATAAACACCCTATAGACCTCGAAGCCAGTGACCTCGGCCGTTATAACCAGGGCATCATTATGTGGGTAAGAGGTATCCTTTGAATCCTCCGCCCCGAACTCCAGGATTGCTTCTGGCTGATAAGCTTGTATCTCAGAGACTTCTTGGGAGACTTTGTTGTCAGTATTTTTATCGGAGTTGAATCAAAAGATTCGTTCCCCGGGTCGTATCGCAAGGAAGGTTAGCCGGATATTCTTGTGCGTATATTTAATCACGAAAAAGAGAAGAAAAATTCCTAAACACTCTAATTCAATATTTTTGGGTTTCAATTATCAACTACTGATTTATACTAAATAAAATGAAAGTAAAATAGCAAACGGATTCTCTGAATGATTAAAGAGCTAGGGAATCGGGGATAATTGTTTTCAGTTCTAACACAATCACCGGCAATCGATTGCTCGGTTAAAGGTCTTGAATCGTTTCTCGTTCAGAGGTTCACTCTCCATAACTCTTCGTAACAAGAGAGTGAATGTAAGCGATCAACTATCAATTCCAACAACACATAGATAATACGTTTTTGAACAAATCTATTCTAAACGAGCCTAATTCAACCAACGTCTCCCCTCTCGGTTCTACACGTTGATTATCTAGGTTAGAAAGGTGATCAATCTACTAACCCTATAATTTACACAACTCGAATAGACATGAACAATCAAAAGCATTCAATCATTATCGAACCTAATCAATCATCCCCTATCCCTAACGAATGGATTTAGCTACTCATAACGAATTTAACATCAACATTCATATAAACCCAAGTCATCATCATCAACAAAGCAATTGAGAAAAATAACTTACGATTAATGTTAAGAATCCAATGTCAAATCTAAGTGCATCCAAATCCAAAGCAAGAAATAGGAGTTTTTCAATCTCCAAAACAAATCAAAAGTGCAAAAGGATGAAAAGAAATGAGTTTCTCTAGAGAAAAAGCGTAAAAATAAAGTCTGAAAGTTGAATTATGAACCCAAGGATCGAAATCTTCTCTAAAAATCTCATCCTCGAAATTCGCGCCGGTTAAGTCGCGAGTCGCGAGATATTCTTTCCCTCAGTCGCGAGTCGCGCATCTTCAAAATGTTAAACTTCTGTGGCTGGTCGCGACATAACTCGCGAGTCGCGACTCCATCTCGCGCGTCGCGACATCGTCTCGCGGTCGCGACTCGTTCTTCGGAAATCCTCTTAAGCCCCAGTTTTTTCCGCGAGTCGCGACTCAAGTCGCGAGACGACTCGCGAGTCGCGAAATTTTCTGGGAACCGTTTCTGTCCGTTTTTTCAGTCCTTCCTCGAGTCTTCTGGGCTCGGTAACAGGTATTCTCGATATCACAGTCTCGACTCACGCAATCCTAACCTCGACCGGCACAACCTACCTCCTGAAAACACAAACACGGAAAAACACGAAGCAAAACACGGCAAAAAGATACAAAAATATAAACTAAAGACAAAAGTACAAAACAAAAGAAATGGACCAAATAAGCTACGAAAAACCTACAAATGGGGTAAAACAAAAAGAAAATAAACATGAAATAAAGACACAAAAATGGGACAAACAAATTTCTTTTCCTCGATAGGTCTTTTTTCGCTCCCTATTGGAGTCTCCATCACCAGGTCCTCCCGATATCATCTGAATGTGTCTCTCTTAGAAAACCTTTTCTCATGTTCTTCTGTCTTTCTACTTTTTTCTATATCCTCACGATCCCATTCGCGTGCCTCTTGCACAACCCACAAGCTCCACATGCGATCCGCATCGTTCCAGCGTCCTGCACACAATGTCCCAACGTCTCGCATGCAATGTCCCAACATTCCGTGTCCAGCGCCCCAGCGCCAGTGTACCAGACAACCTAGGTCTCATCGGCAGCGTGCAACCCACGTGCTCCCATTGCCAGACTTGGGTCTGTTCGGGCCAGCAGTGGTCCAGTCCGGTCTAACAGCGCGCCCAACACCCGATTTGAGCCCAACCCGGTTAAGCATCGGTCCAGGAGTTCCGGTGAGCTCACGAAGAGTCTCGGGCTGTTCGACCAAACCACCGGAGGTCTGGGATGGTCTGACAAGATCTGGAAGCGATCGGTGACATGAGACGTGAGACACAGTCGAGGTCCGGTGACGGCGAGACCTAGTCTGGCAATCCAATGGACTCTGAGGTTCAGATGATCTCGCACTGTGAAAATAAAAAACGTCTCAGAATTGACAAAAAAAAATTAAAACTGTAAGTCCTAATCCTAATAATAGATTCCGTTGTGTTAGGATTTATTTTCGACAGAGTCGAAGGTGTACATGTATGATGTTACTCATAGACCCGAACACTACCAGTAGACTTGTCAAAACGGGCCTGGGCCCGCGGGCCGGCCCGCCCTGCCCCGCCAAATAGGCGGGTTGGGTTGGCATTTTATAGGCCCGTCAAATGGCGGGCCTAAACGGGTTGGCCAACGCGGGCNAAAAAAAAAAAAAAAAAATTAATTTATGTTATGTAACTATGTATAATACATTATGTATTGGAAAGGAATCACGTGCAGCCGACAACCGTGCAGGCCTCTCATTCTCAATATTTTCATCTATGATTTTTAATAATTTTTTTTTCTTAAGTCCTAAAATTAAAAAATAAAAACAAATTAAAACTAATAAAGACACACTGAACAATAGCTAATTTCATTTCATTTGTGAACTACTGAACCGTAAACCCTAGTCTCTCAAGTCTCATCTCCTATTCGTCTCTCTCAAGTCTCATTTCATTTGGCTAATTACATTATTGTGTATTTTTTTTTAGCAGTAGGTGGTTTTTTAATTGATTTGTAGGCTTGCAACAGGTTTATTTGTTCAAACTAGCAGCAGAGGGCTTATCACTTATGTCTTATTTATTCAATCGGTCAATCCTGCAGCATGTGGTTTTATTTATTATTTATTTTTATTTTTTTTTGAAAAATTGGCGGGCTAGCCCGCCTAGCCCGCGGCCCGTGGTGGGGGTGGGCCGGGCTAGCCATTTAGAGGTCCGCCCCGCCCCGCCAAATGGCGGGTTTTGGTGGGCTGAGTTGACTGGTAAGTTGGACCGAAACTTTTAAAATAAAATTCCGAAAACAGAAGAAACAAACCAAATAACAAATGCGAAAAACCAACAAAACTTTAGACAAACATGTTTCAAAGGGTTATGAAAGCCTGAAAACTAGCTAGAGTGGTATATGTGATGTTTATAAAATAAAAAAGATTAAAAAAAATAAAAAGGTGTAAGAAACATTGTTGAAATGAATTTGACAAAGGGGCAGGGACAGGTTCTCTCATCGGAGAGTTCTAGATTCTCTCATCGGAGAGTTCTAGATTCTCTCATCGGAGAGTTTCAATTCCATCGTAGGAGGGTTTTTCTTTGAAATGAATCTAGCATCTCTGAAATTATCCTTGTCCTTCCATCATTTCATTCCTTCATATACTCAAATCATCGATTAGGTTTTTCAATTTGGATATTCTTTTGATACCCCAAATAAATATGAGCTCGACAGATGAAATTGAAGGTCGGCTCAAAGCCTTCTCTCTGTCCACTAAGGAGACGTCAATCATAGATTTGGGGAAAGACGATGTCAAAGCCAGTAAGGTAGAATGTGACAGAAGCTTATTCAGGAAGATTATTGGGGATAAAAGAGCAAGCTTGATCGGGATCAAGAAAGCAATGAGCTCTATCTGGAAAATACAACATCCAATGGAGGTCAGGGAACTTGGGATGAATTTCTTTCAATTTATTTTCGAAAATACAGAAGACTTAAAGAAAGTAGCAAGTGGTACGAATTGGCTCTTTGAGAATCAGTATCTCATTCTCCAACCATGGACGGACGGTTTGTCTGCAAATCATGAAGGTTTTGATTATCTCAAATTATGGGTTCAAGTCCATAAGATATCACTTAACTGGATCACCACCGAAGTAGGGCTTAAAGTGGGAAGATTATTCAAGGAAGTCTATAATGCCATTGTGGTGAACTTTATAATTCAAGGAGGCAGGTTCATTAAAATTTTGGTAGCTCTGGATCTGAAAGAATCGTTGCCTCGATGTGCCTGTATCAGATTAGGAGAGCAGCAGGTCACAGTGGAGTTCAAATATGAGAGATTGACTAATTTCTGCTTCTATTGCGGGAAAGTGGGTCATATTGAGAAAGCTTGTGCCATAAGAATAGAGGATATTGCAAAAAACAACCTTAAAGAAGGTCAATTTGGAGATTGGCTGCGAGCATGGAATAATTATCAAGGCAATGGTGGGAATAACTCAGGCTCCTCCTCAAGACAAATTAAGGTGACATCCTCAAATCCAAGTGAACCTCAACCTGTGGCAGGGGATTCAGGAAATATGTCAAAATCCTCACCTGCTTTACATTCTGAGATACCAAAAGAAACTGAAGCCCAGCAGATTCAGAATTCTCATATTAACTTTGAAAGAGCAGTAGAACCAAAATCACCTCCTGAAAAGAATAGTTCTTATGATTTGGCCATCATTCAGCAGGAAGTCGCTGGAACTCAATTAGCACTAATCCAGTAGCTACTGTCTCAGAAATGTTAGACCCTGTAATCCAGGAGACTTTGGACAGTTGTTCAATATCATTGCAGAAGAATCAACAACTGGGCCAGCAAAAACCCTACCCGAGGAAGTCCTGGAAAAGAGTTACTACACCTAAAGGAAGAATTCAGCAGACAACAACCACTCCTTCTTCAACAAACACCATATCAACTAAAAGAGAAAGAGAAAATCAACTTGATTCAGAATCAACAGATAGCATGGAAACAGCAGCAATGGTGGAAGGTAAAAAACCAAAACTTGCTTCTGAATGGGTGGAGAGGGCCAACCCTAATGGGCCCTCAGAGAATCAATGAATGCACTGGTGTGGAACTGTAGAGGTCTGGGTGGGCCCTCTACAGTTCTCCAGCTCAAAGAGGCTATTAGAAGCCATCACCCGAATTTTATCTTTCTCTCTGAAGTTAAAAAATAAAAAAAAAAATTCACATTTTCAGTTTGTAAAAAAATTGGTTTTGGGGATAGGTGTCTTATTGTTGAACCCAGGGGCATAGGTGGTGGTCTCTTACTATTATGGGATAAAAAAATTCAAATTATCCATATGTACAGTACTTCTTTCTTTATTGCTGTCAATTATATTCCTAATTCTGGAGATGCTGCTGTTTGGTCTATTTTTGTCTATCTCAGCTCTATAAAATCTGGTAGAGAAACTCAGTGGGACATCCTAATCAATGAAAAACAAAAGTGGGGAGCAAAGTGGAGCATTGCAGGAGATTGGAACGATATCCTCCATCCATCAGATAAAAAAGGAGCCAGACTCAGAACTGAAAACAGTCTAGCAGGCTTCAAAAACTTTGTAGCAGAAATGGGGATGCAGGAAGTCACCGAAAAAGGTTACTACTTTACTTGGGGCAACAATAGGGAGGGGGAAGGCTATGTGGAGGAGAGACTTGATAGGATGTTGTTTGTCCCATTTTTGTTGCATTTTTCGTATTGATTTTTCCTTTCTTTTTCCCCCATATTAGGTCTATTCCTTGGTTTTTACGTTGTTTTATAGTTTATTGTGTGTTTTGCTTTATTTTGGTTTTTCTTGTGTTTTCCGTTTGTTTTTCCGGTTTTTCTTTGTTTCTGGTGTGCAGGTCGAAAGCTTCGGGAGAATCTATTTTCCATGATAAGTGGGCTAGGTGAACATCATTTAATAGAGCATTTCGTTGGCAACGCACAGGAAAAAGCGGAATCGAATTCCGATGTCAAACGAGTCCGAACGACTCCGAAAGGTGAAGTCACGCAAGTGGTCCGAGCACCAGTACTAGCCGCTGTCCGAGCATTAGCGCCGCTAGCTAGCAGCTAGCGCGGCTAACCCCCCCCCTAGCGCGGCTAACACCCCCCTAGCGCCGCTGCCATCTACTAGCGAGCTGAAAAGAAAAGCCGCTGTCCGGAGAGTTAGCGCCGCTAGCTAGCAGCTAGCGCGGCTAACCCCCCTCTAGCGCGGCTAACACCCCCCTAGCGCGGCTAACCCCCCCTAGCGCCGCTAACCCCCCTCTAGCGGCGCTAGCTACTGCTTATCAGATTTGTTTCGCGATTCTATTATTATTAGGAGTAGGGTTTGTTTTAGGGGCAGTCTTAGACTTATTTTATGCGCGTTTCTGGCTGAGGAAAAACACTACTCTCATTCTTTTCTCTCGATTTTCATCGTCCTCTTTATTTTTCATCGTTGAACACGGATTTACACTCGGATTTTGCTACTGCTTGAGGATTAATCTTGTTTATCAGATTCAACTCTCAATTTCGATTTAACGTAAGATTTTCTATTCTTCTAATCCATGAATATGTTTGTCCTGATTTGTGAGATTGTTTGTGTTGAATCTATCATGAGTAGCTAAATTCATATGCTAGGGAATAGGGGATTAATGTTTTGAATTCATTTGTGATTGTTGGGATTTATTGATCGTTCTATTTGTACGAGTTATGCTTTAAAAAGGGTTTTTCAAATATTGGGCCTGAGTATTGAGAATTATTGAAGAGTGACACTTCAATTTCCAATCTACGATTGAATTCGATGTATTCTCGCATGGTAATGGTTATTCTTATTGATTAGTCGGTTGACAACCTTCTAGTCTAATCTAATCGACTCTTAGAACCGGAAGGGGAGGAGTCGGTCGAAATAGGCTCGTACAAACTAGGCTTGTTCGTAACTGTATTGCCTAGGAGTTAAATGACTTGTTAATTTTGCCGTACAAGTTTGTTCTCTTGTTACGAAGAGTTATTGAGGATGAGTACTTGAACGAGCAAAATTATTCAAATCACTTAACCGAATGATCACTTGCCCAATTGTCACAACTCGAACCAAAACGGATATCCCCGACTCCCTAGCTCCTTAAATCCTATTTGTTCTTCGACGTTGCTTACTATTTTCATTTGCTTTATCTGAAGTTGTTCTTCGTAGTTAATAAGCAAACCAAATCATTTGAATTAGAATGTCTAGGATCTTTATTTCTTTTATTTGTTTTTGAATAAACGTATAGAATATTCCGGCTAACCTTCCTCGTGAGACACGACCCGGTGTTCGAATCTTTAGATTCTACTCCGGAAAAATATTTACAACAAATTGGCGCCGTTGCCGGGGAGGGTTTAGGACATATTTTGTGCGCTTATTCACCTTATTTTTCGTGTTTCTTTTTGGTTTTGTGTTTTTCTTGTTTTCGGTATTTCTTTTTCTTATTTTATTTTATTTTCTTTACTATTGGTGCTCGTAACCTGTTTGTTGCTTGCGTGTATGCGTACCAGGAGTGGACTTATATTATCCCCAATCAACAAGTCGGTTAACGAGAGCTTGAGAGAGCTGATAGAAGAGCTGACCCTCGAATCACACACAGAAAAGGAGCTTTCCCCCAAGTCATCCGAGGGGAGTAACTCAGACATGGCTGATCAACAACCGCCTCGTAGCATCCTCCGAGATTTGTCCCAACCCATGATCGGGCCGATCACTTCCTGTATCCGGCTGGAGCAAAACGCCCGAAACTATGAGCTGAAGATGGTCCACTACAATCAGCTCCCATCCTTTCACGGGCTCCCCAACGAAGACCCGCTTCACTTTCTTCGGGAGTTCTACAACGTCCTCCAGACGTTCCCACTACACGGGCTAACCGAAGACCAGCTCAAAATGCGGTGTTTTCCAGAAACCTTGAAGGACCGGGCCAAGGCTTGGTTCATGACTCTTGCCCCAGATTCTCTAACAACTTGGGCCGAGGTCTATGCTAAATTCGTTGGGAAGTACTATTCCCATCAAAAGACCCAAGATGTCCGATCTCAGATAGTCTCTTTCGCTCAGCTGCCAAACGAGCCTCTTCACGAGGCCTGGGAACGTTTCAAGGATCTACAGAGGCAATGCCCTCACCATAACCTCTCCCCTGGGCTGTTAGCGAATTGCTTCTACGACTCCCTTCATCAGAATTTGCAGTACATGGTGGACAACGCAGCTGGAGGGGATATTGGGGGCAGAACAGCTGAAGAAATGATTGCAATCTACGAGACGATGAGTGCCAACTCGTCTCAGAAGAGTATCAGAGGGAAGCGGTCCTCAGTGAATGAGGTTGGCTCAAGTAATAATGCTATGGCCCAGCAGTTAGCCGAGCTCACGGAGCAGATGCGGCTACTAAATGCTCGAAGTTCCTCGCCAATACAGGCTATGGCCGTGAGTGCTTGTGGAGCATGTGGAGTACAGGGGCACAGCTCTGAGGTGTGCCCATCAGCTGTCGAGCCAGGCTATGGAAGCCAAACTACCGAGGTGAATGCAATGCAGGGGTACCAAAACCATCCCGGAAATGACCCCTACTCGAACACATACAACCCTGGGTGGCGAAACCACCCTAATTTTTCATGGTCCAACAATCACTATCAGCAACCACCTCAAACCAAGTTTGTCCCTCAGCAGCAGCAACCTAGGGGGATGTTAAGGCTGCCAGCACCAGAAACCGGACCAACCCAGTCGAGCACAGACGACAAGCTGGACAAAATCCTCAATTTTGTCACAAATCATGATGCCTCCATTAAGCGTCTTGAGACACAAGTGGGCCAGCTAGCCACACGGGTAGGGAGCATCGAGTCGGAACTGGATAAAGGAAAGCTACCGAGCCAACCGGAACACGCAAAATCCGTGACGGTGATCATGGACGATAATAAGGGCCCGAGGAAGCAAAATGAGAAAGATAAGGCTCCGAAGATATCGCCTACTGAGCCGACTTTGCATAGATCTCTGAACCCCTACAGACCGAAAATCCCATTCCCGAGCCGACTGTTAGAAGAGAAGGACCGCACCATGATTCGGGACCTTCATGCGATGTTGGCTAAGGCCAATGTAGACTTATCTCCTCCCGATGTGTTGAAGAAGATACCGGCTTACGCGAGATTTTTCAAGGAAGTGGCAGCTAATAAGCAGAAACTCGGAAACGGTGAAGAAGTGCTCGTGTGTGAAGCTGCAAGTGTCTTCCAACAGAACTTGCCGAAAAAAGAGAAGGATCCCGGGGGCTTCGTGATTTCTATGGCCTTCGGGAATGGGGAAGAGACATCAGGAATGCTTGATCTCGGAGCCGGCATTAATCTTATGCCACTCGTGGTTTATAATCGGCTCGGGCTTGGAGATTTGAAGCCCACCAGGATGCGCTTGCAGCTTGCAGACCGTTCGTTCCGTCATCCGGAAGGGATTGTGGAGGATGTGCTCGTCCGTGTGGGGAAGCTGATAGTCCCCGTGGACTTTGTGGTGCTTGATGTGGGGAACGCACAAGAAAACAGTAAGGAGCACGCCATCCTCCTCGGACGACCCTTTATGGCGACCACTGACACTGTCATTGATGTGAAGAAGGGAACCGCGTGCATGACCGTATTGGGAGAATCAATTTCAATTTCCGTGCGAGAGACTCAGCCTGATCCGCAAGCAAAATCTGTGGAAGAATGCATGTCCCTTAGGGCGATTGAGCAGTTGACTGAGGAAGCGTGTATGCGAGAGTACACGAAGAGGTTGTTGCAGGACCGTGACCACATCGAGATGGGACGCCAAACCGACAGCCACACTACCCCTCCCGAGACGAGTTCCAGAGAGCTGCCCCGATCCGAATGGGGCGAAAGATTCGAGTTGACAGAGGCCCGTCGCTGTTTCGGGCCCGACTACCTCCACCCTCCGCCCGCACCACCGGACTCACAGTGACTAGTCTAGTCACTGTGCCATGTACGCTTGTATCTTTTCCCTTCTCCTTATTTTTGTTTTTGTTTTGGTTTTTTCTGTCTTTGTGATTGGTTGATTATATGGGTAGACTTTCCTTGCACTGATGATCGACAATGGGGACATTGTTCGGTTTTAAGTGTGGGGGAGTTTTTGCATGATTATGTGCCTTATGTGGTTGACCAGGTCTAGTTCTTTTAGGTTATTTCATTTTCTGCTTTTATTCTAGTGTCTTTTCGTGAGTCAGTTTGTGTGTTTTGCGAGTATGGATTATGGTGAATTTTAAGATTTGTTGATGTTTGTTGACGATGTTGAGGAGATGTGATGATGACCATGACTAGTATGCCTTGATGAACTCGATGTGTCGTTTTGTTGAACATTTATTTACCCTTTGCGAGGTTTGAGCCTTATGTTGTTTCTTGAGAGTCATTGGTCGAAATTTATGTTGATCAGAACTTGCTTTGAGTTTGTTTTGAAATGAAGTGATTGAAGTTGTGATTTGTGAAAATGATTGAGGCATTTCTTTGACATAGCTCGTTTTAGCCTTTCATTGACCCTTGAACTTATATTTTCACTAGTAACCCGTTGAGCCTTGAACCGTATTTCTTGTCAATCGATTCCATTGAATTATTTGAGATTTGACAGTGTACTTGATATGATGACGGAGCTTTCTAATATGTGTCGATGAAGTATAGAATTTGTTTGGGATGCATTTTGAATGCTTGAAAAAAAAAAAATATAGATAAAAAAAAAAAAAAAAAAAAAAACTTGAGAGTTCACAGGACAAATCGAATGGATTCTGCTCCTCTTACTAGTCAATTCATTTTGACAGGTAATGAGCATTGGGAAACTACTGTAGGAAACTTGGATGACCTCCAATGTTCACACCTACAGAATGTTGTCCTTTTGATTCAATCTTGTTCGGAAAAAGTTACTCTCCAAAAAAAATAAAAAAAAAAAAAAAAAAAACATCGAGTACTTAATTTGCATTTCATCTTGAGCGTGTATGAGTGTTGCATGGAGTTTTGATGGGAATGTTTGGTTTCATGTTGATTTTTGATAGGTGGTGGAACATTCGAGTAGTTTATATGCTCGAGGATTTGATTGTTTATTTGTGCCGTTCTATCTTCATTTTTGTCTTCCCTTGTGCAAACTGCTTTGATTGCAACCCTAGAAGACCTCTTGATTTGCACTTCATGATTTTTGATTGTTTTAGAGTATGAATAGACGATAAGCAAGCTTATGTTGATGCATGATGATCGACCAATTTGAGCGTATCCACTTCATATTTATGAAAGAAACCGAGTGAGGCATATATGTTTGATATTCCCATGCTTGAGCGTCTGTGTTCTTTAAGCGTTGCATTCGCGTTGTAATTGAGGTGTGCTATATTGGTCATTGGAAGTCTCCTCGGCTAAGTTGATTAATTTGAGGCTCGTCTTATTTGAAACTGTTATCCATGCTCGTTTGCTTGTCTTCGTGTCTTTTCTTTTCTTTTTGTTCGGGACGAACAAAGGTTTTAGTGTGGGGGTGTTGTTTGTCCCATTTTTGTTGCTACTTTTGTGGTATTTTGTTTATCTTTCTTTTCCCACTCTAGGTTGTTTTGTAGGTTTTTCCGGTCATTTGAGTCATTTTGTGCGTTTAGTGTTATTTCTGTATTTTTCGTGTTTTTCGTATTTCTTTCTTCCTATTCTCCTGTTTCCGTGTTTTCTCGGTTGGTGTTGGTTTCAGGTATTCGAAACGCTGCTCTAGGATCGTTCAGCTAGTCGTGCGGACCAACATGTGAAGGACAATGTTCGAGCTCGGGCGGAACCCGGGAGTGCACGAGACAGTTGGGGGCTTATAAGTCGACCGGGGGAGGTTAGGCGAGCCGAAACGGGACAAAAAGCCAGTTTTGTTGAGTTAGCGCCGCTAGGGGTCGTTAACGCCGCTAAGGGACCTAGCGCCGCTGCCATATACTAGCGAGCTGAAGAGAAAAGCCGCTGTCCGAGAGTTAGCGCCGCTAGCTAGCAGCTAGCGCGGCTAACCCCCCCCTAGCGCGGCTAACACCCCCCTAGCGCGGCAACCCCCCCCTAGCGCCGCTAACCCCCCTCTAGCGGCGCTAGCTACTGCTTATCAGATTAGTTCGCGATTCTATTATAATTAGGAGTAGGGTTTGTTTTATTAGCTGCTCTTAGACTTATTTTATGCGCGTTTTGCTGAGGAGGGATCTCATTCTTACGCATCCCAGACACAGAAAAACCCTACTCTCGGCCTTTTCTCTCGTTTTTCATCGTTTTCTTCATATTTTCCATTGTCGAACACGGATTTGCACTCGGATTTTGCTACTGCTTGTGGATTAATCTTGTTTATCAGATTCAACTCTCAATTTCGATTTAACGTAAGATTTTCTATTCTTCTAATCCATGAATATGTTTGTCTTGAGTTGTGAGATTGTTTGTGTTGAATCAATCATGAGTAGCTAAATTCATATGCTAGGGAATAGGGGATTAATGTTTTGAATTCGTTTGTGATTGTTGGGATTTATTGATCGTTCTATTTGTACGAGTTATGCTTCAAAAGGGTTTTTCAAATATTGAGCCTGAGTATTGAGAATTATTGAAGAGTGACACTTCAATTTCCAATCTACGATTGAATTCGATGTATTCTCGCATGATAATGGTTATTCTTATTGATTAGTCGGTTGACAACCTTCTAGTCTAATCTAATCGACTCTTAGAACCGGAAGGGGAGGAGTCGGTCGAAATAGGCTCGTACAAACTAGGCTTGTTCGTAACTGTATTGCCTAGGAGTTAAATGACTTGTTAATTTTGCCGTACAAGTTTGTTCTCTTGTTACGAAGAGTTATTGAGGATGAGTACTTGAACGAGCAAAATTATTCAAATCACTTAACCGAATGATCACTTGCCCAATTGTCACAACTCGAACCAAAACGGATATCCCCGACTCCCTAGCTCCTTAAATCCTAGTTGTTCTTCGACGTTGCTTACTATTTTCATTTGCTTTATCTGAAGTTGTTCTTCGTAGTTAATAAGCAAACCAAATCATTTGAATTAGAATGTTTAGGATCTTTATTTCTTTTACTTGTTTTTTGAATAAACGTATAGAATATTCCGGCTAACCTTCCTCGTGAGACACGACCCGGTGTTCGAATCTTTAGATTCTACTCCGGAAAAATATTTACAACAGATGTTTGCCTCGCTGGAATGCCTAGCCTCTTATCCAAACACTCAAGCCACTAGTCTTTTCAGAAGTGCCTCGGACCATCATATGCTCATACTATCTGCCAATCTGCAAGCTCAAATCAAAGGAAAAAGATTCCAATTCGGCAAGAGGTAGCTTAAGCAAGAAGGAGTGCATGAAGTAGTAAAAAATGCCTGGAACTCTAACTTCACTGGCACTCCCATGTTCATAGTCAAAGAAAAGATTAAAAAAGCAAGAGCAGCACTTCTGACATGGAGCAAGCATTTCAGAGCATTAACCAAAAACAAAATATCTTCTTTGACTCTAACACTGGAGGAGATGAGAAAAGAAGGAGGGGAAAGAAACTGGGCAAAATGGGACAGTATCAAAAAAGAACTAGAAGAAGCTCACTGTTCAGAGGAAATTTATTGGCAACAAAAAGCAAGGATCTTATGGTTGAAGGATATAAAAATACGAAGTTCTTTCATGCTTACACTCTTCAGAGAAGGAAGATAAATGCCATAGAAAGACTGCTCAATGAGAATAATGTCCTCTGTGAAGATCAGAAGGAGATAGAGAGAATTATCAAAGACTACTTTCAAGATCTCTACACTTCTGAAGGCTGTACACAAGGCCATACTATGCTGCCACTTATTCCTAACAGAATCACGGATTCCATGAATGAAGATCTTCTTGCTCCTGTCCAGGAAGATGATATAAAGAAGGCACTATTCAGTATGCACCCCAACAAGGCACCTGGAGAGGATGGCATGTCACCACTATTCTACCAACACTTTTGGCCTATAGTAAAAGAAGACATATGCTCAGCTGTTCAGAGTTTCTTTACAACAGGTCAAATGCCCAGGTACTGGAAACATACTATAATTACTCTTGTGCCAAAATGTCCAAATCCAACATCCATATCTCAGTTCAGGCCTATAAGTTTGTGTGCGGTTTTCTATAAGATAATTTCAAAAATTCTTTCTTTGAGATTGAGAAATTGCCTGCCAAATTGTATCTCTGAAACCCAGGCAGCCTTCCTGCCTAGTAGACAACTTCTTGATAATGTTGTCATAGCAAATGAATCAATTCACTTTCTCAATAGACACAGAAATGAAAAACGCTGCTTTATATCCTTAAAACTGGACATGGTTAAAGCATTTGATAGATTAGAATGGAAGAGTATTCAGTTAACAATGTTAAAAATGGGCTTCCATCCTACTTTTGTCAAATGGATTATGGCATGTATAGTTGCCCCTACTTTCTCATTTAATCTTAAAGGGCTTCCTTGTGGATATGTTTCAGCAACAAGAGGAGTTAGACAGGGGAATCCTCTATCCCCCTATTTGTTTATTCTAATATCTGAGTTGTTGACTGCTAGACTCGACTCTGAGGCTTCAAGAGGAGGATTTACAGGGCTTAAAATTGCAAGGAATGGTCCAGAGCTCACACACATATTATTTGCAAATGATCTACTCATTTTTTGCAAAGCTGAAGTTTTTCAGGTACAAAAGCTTGAAGATCTTCAAATTCTCCAAGATTATCAACTGTTTACAGGGCAAAAAGTCAATCTACAAAAGTCTTCAATTTTTTTTAGCAAGAACACATCACATGAAATTCAAGAAATCTGCTGCCAGGAGCTTCAAGGCATTCAGCTTCATTTTTCCTCAAAATACCTGGGATTGCCACTGGGTATTGGAAGTCCAAAAGAGATGCTTTCAATTATGTCCTATCTGCAGTGAAAGGAAGAATTCAAAGCTGGCAAAATAAATGGCTCTCCTCTGCTGGTAAAGAAGTTTTAATTAGAGTTGTCATAAATGCCCTACCAGTCTTCACAATGTCTTGTTTTCTATTGCCTCAAGGTCTTTGCAAGGAAATAGCAAGTGTTTGTGCAATGTTCTGGTGGAGCAAGGGAGACAACACAAATAGAGGATACATTGGAAAGCATGGGATGACTTAACACTGCCCAAAAATTATGGGGGACTTGGATTCCAAGACATTCAAACCTTCAATGAGGCACTTATAGCAAAACAAATCTGGAGAGTATTGACATAGCCACAACTACTGATGAGCAGAGTCCTTAAGTCAAGGTACTTCTAAGATTCATCTATACTTGCAGCCAACAGAAAGGCCAATTCATCATGGCTATGGAACTCAGGTTGAAGGTTAGAGACAGATGTGGGTAGTGGATGCAGTCTATTATTCACAATGGCAAAAGAACAAGAATAGTGGATGATTTTTGGGTGCCAGATATCAAAGGACAAAGGGTGAGATTCAAAACAGGGGCAGGAGCTAACTTGACTTGGGTTAACCAGCTTCTTACACAGGATGGAAAGAGTTGGGATGTATATAAACTCAAGCAAAATTTCTCTGAGGAAGATTGCATTGCCATACAGAACATCACCACCCTGAACCCAGAAACAGATGATGAATGGATATGGATTCAACATAAAAAAGGGAGGTTCTCAGTTTCTAATACTTATGCTTTTCTTATGCAGCAAAAGATTCTAAAGATGGACAAACCACAATCCAGTCTATTTAAAAGATCAGCATGCTAGAACCAGATTCTGGAAACTCAGAATTAAAGGTAAAATGAAACATTTTTTATGGAAATGTGTTTCTGGAATTTTGCCAGTAGGGGTGAACTTGGCAAAAAGAGGCATGAATGTTGATCATATTTGTAAAGTTTGTGGTCTTGCTGAGGAAACTATAGAACATATTTTATTTACTTGTCCAAAAGCTGAACAACTTTGGAAGCTAGCTCCTGTTAACTAGGATGGAATGCAACATTTAGCTTCATTCAAAGATTGGTGGTGGCAATTGTCAGAGATAAAAAA
>BKCP01004960.1:4540848-4554719 GCA_008636005.1 Striga asiatica | reverse complement strand
AAAAAAGATGATATTTCTAAAGCCCGGATACAGCTATCTACGTACATTCTTTGGTGGCTTTGGAAGTCCAGAAACCTTTGGGTGTTTGAAAGATCAGACAGGCCGGCTCCTCTTATTGTCAAAGCTGCGGTTAGAGATTGGATGGAATTCATAGAGATTAGCCGGCAATCAAATTTAGAGGGAAGAGGACAGTAGCATGGATGGTCTAGGATCTTCAGGGTCAGTGAAAGTCCATGTGTTGTTCTTATTTTCATTGTTCTTCAATTGTATGTCAAGGGCTTTAAGTCTTGGTTGTATTCTGATAGCTGCTTAAGTTCCTGTCATTTAGGATATGTTCTAGACCACCAGCGAGTGGTTTTCCTTTTTCTCGACTGAATGCATTGAGTTGTATTTGTACTCTGCTTTATTTTACATGAGTAAATCTATCGTTTTTGACAAAAAAAAAAAAAATAAAATAAAATAAAATATTGACAAAGGGGCGACTTTTTGTTAAGAAAAAGAAAACTGATCCAGTGATCCATATGACCGTATGACCAATACCTTGTGGGCGACGAGGCGTAGGGTCCACGAACACAGCGTGGGTATGCCCCACATACGAACCCATACCCAATCTCACCTCGTCTTTCCCGCCAAAACAAAACCCTTTCAAAATCGTAGGCCTATTGGACCGCCAGGCTCAAACCCCCTCCCTGCTCAACACGTGTCCACACACCTGTCCACATCCCTCGCCACACATTCGCTCGCACTTTCCAGACCTCACCAACTTATAATAATTAAATAAAATATCCTTGCACTTTTTCCTTTATTTAACCCCACTCCCTTCAATTTTTTCCCCATTACTTAGTTGACCTCAGTTTTCATCCTTCAAATCAAACCCAACGAAAAAAAGGGAAAAAAGAAAAAATCAAAGTGAACACACGCACTAGCACACAGTATACGCATGGAGATCGTGGATGCGTTTGAGCCCTACGGCGATCTGGCGGCGGCGGAGGAGGAGGGATGCCGGACGCCGGAGCACGGGATACCGGAGAGGTCGGCGCCGCCTCCGCCGCCTAGGAAGAGGCCGCTCCGCGGCGGCGCCGGTGGGAAGAGGGAGCCCCCGGAGAATGGATACTTCTGCCCACCCGACCTGGAGGAGCTGTTTGCGGCGCTGACGCGGACAGAAGCTTGTGCATAATTACAAGCTAATTTATGTTTTTTTTTTCTTTTTTTTTTGTAAAGTGGAAATTAGATAATAGTAATGCATGGGGTNTCCTGTCCTATCTCTGTATATTTTTGGATTGTGAATTTGTGCAAAAGTTTTGAAAAATTAAGAATGATTCCTCTCGATTGCTATGGATATTCTTTCATTTAAGCACTTTTTTTTTTCCCAAAGAAAAAAGTGATCAGTGGGAGTTTCGAGTGTGATCCGGCGATGGAAATCACGGCCATCGGAATACTGGTCGTGCTGGTAAGGGATGGAAAAAAAAATTGGTTTTATATTTATTTTATATTCTATTATTCAAATTTAGAAAATTCTCAAACTTTTAAGGAAAATGAAAAATTAATTATAGACAGTTTTGCTATGAAGTCAACAATTGGCTCCACATTAGAGTCAATTTTTTATATAAAACAAGTAAAGCTATGATTACTTCAATAACACTAATATAATTTTATTAATATATAATTTTATTGATATGTTAAATAACACTAATATAATTTTATTGATACGGTAGGCTAAAAAAATTGAGTTCTTTAACAAATGTTTGAGCAAGCTGAATGAGTGATAACCATATATTAGTACTAGACCTCCAATGAGCTTTTATTGGAAATGACTAGGACTCATTCGATCACTTTTAGATACCTCAAATGAGCTTTTATTGGAGATTAGTAGGACCCAAACTTCTATTGGAGATTAGTAGGAATTGACTCAATCTGTCACTTTTAGATGGGCTCATATAAATGCGCGGGGCCGGGCACACCTAGGAGTGAGCAACGGGGCTTGACACTTTTTTTGGTTTCGGCTCAGTTTTGATCATTCTTTGTACACATCTACTTGATAAGGGGTTGCATGTGCTTGACACAATTTTTTGGTTTCGGTTCGATTTTGATCATTTTTACTCCTAATTGCGACCTTTTTCTAGTTGTCGTGTACGAGGAGTTGCGCTCTGTCATGTCTATTAGGTGTCTTTTGGATTTCGTATGCATTTTGTTTGCTCTGGGCATGTTTTGAAAGATGTGTTTTTGTCTTAACTTGATGGAAGTGTTTACTTTTAAGAGCACTTGCATTATATTTTTAAAATTTATTGTTCGCTATTTATTTTTAATTATTCATTTGCAATATATTTTTAAAGTTTATTGTTCCTAATTCCTATATCTTTCACAATTCCCTATAGTTTGCTAATTATTTTTAATTATCCACATGTGTACGGTATAGTTACAGGTGATGATAAACAAGATTGTATTTCACAAAAAGATGGTGTTAAAATAATTAATTGAATGTTATATATACTACTACGGGCTGCATTCAAGTGAGAATGGTGCACAGTGAAGAAAATAAGAATGCATCGCACCATTAGACCGGATGATTTAATGGTTGAAAATATAAAAACCAAAATTATATCTTAATTAAGAGTAATGTGACAATTTTTCTCATACAAACAATGGGACCTATGCCACAACACTACTGGCCGCCACGTCACCTAACACAATTCATCTCTCTCTTTTCATCTCTCTAGATCTCTCTCTCTCATATACACACACTACCAGTTGCCATGTCACCACCTTTACACACTCAACACCCACCCACACACACGTACCACACATCACACACAATACACACACAATATCACACATGCACAGCACACACAATACACACACATGCACACGAACACACGACACACACACATACACGGCGGAACCGCCCGACCTCCGCGCCAGCTCCGGCAAACCTTCATCCCAACTCTTATTCACAGCGTCGCCGACCGCCGCTCTCCTCTGACGGTTTTCGGCGACCGTTGGACTACACATGGAGTTAGTCGTACTGAAAATCCGCCAGAGAAGACTACCACATCGCCTTGGCGGTTGACTCCATCGCCAGCCCTCTCCCTCGACCCCCGTATCCTTGTCGGAACCGAGACGGGTGATGAGGTTGTTGAGGACGAGGACGACCATGGAGACGCTAACTGGAGTCTGTACATCGCAGAGATATTGAAGGAGGTGACTGAGACGGCAGAGTCACTGGGGAGGCGTAGGGCGGAGATGTAGAGGAGGTGACAGAGACAACTCATGTCGGTTTCACTGCAGTCGCCGAACACATGCAACTTGCGACCCCTGGGTGGAAAACTTCGAGCAGGTGCCCTCGCCGGATGGTCCGCCCCCGTCGGAAGCTCGCGCCCTCGCCCACGGGAGTGATGGTGGTCATATAGCCGACGAGAGTTGAGTGATGGAGTGATGGGGGGGATTGATTTTGAAAATTAAATTATGATTAGGGACCTAGTTATAGATTTATTAACTATATTTATATTTCAATTTAACCCAAGGGGTCAAATCTGTAATTTTTAAAAAGTATATAAAAGTAATATATTTTTATATATCTTTTAAAAACATAAAATAATAAAAAAATATTAAATAAAAATAAGATAAAATATTAAAATATTATTGAACATATTGCACACTGTTAACTGACGGGTTGCACTTTTCTGTCAGTATCTTGCACTTTAGTATAACAAATGCACGGAAATGTTAATTAAATTAATAGTATAAAATATTAAATACAAAATTATAAATACTAAATATATTTTTATTACACAAATAACTTGATAAATGTACAGTAATTTTAATTAAAATACACGTTACTTAATTTTTTTATATTTGAAATGAATGTTAGTGTTCGGTTTGGTTGGGACGGAAGTTCGGTCCTTTCACACTGCACAATAGCGGCCAAATAATATGCACATTAATTACTGTCATGTTGCACTTTGTGTTTGTGATATTGCATTTTACCGTATGTACTGACCGAAATGAACCGAAATATATTATTTTTTATACGGTTTATATATATGTCGGTTCGGTGTTCGTTTTACTTTTAAAAAATTGGTTATTTCGATTCGTTTTTTTTTTTAAATAATCAACTGACCGGACTATATAAAAAAATCCGTTTATTAAGAGAACTAACAAAAAAAATTATTTCAGATACATTTTAATTTGTTTGGACAAGTTATTAAAACAACATGCACTGCGAGTGCACATTACTGTATTACGGGTTGCACATTAATGACTATAAGATTGCACAAATATCGACCAAATTCGAACACATTAAAATTTTCAATTCAAAATTTTGTATTCGTTTTATCTGTCTTTACTTATAAAATCATGGTTATTTCTATTTGATGTCGGTCTTATTTTTTAAAAATAAATGAAATAACTAACTCGACCAAACTATTTGAAAAATATTATTATTTTTTATTTCTATTTGTTTTATGTATTGCAAGTGCACATTATGGTTATACAAAATGCACATTAATGACTATTATATTGCACAATATCGACCAGACTAAAATTTTCGGTTCGAAATTTTATATTTCAGTTCAATTATTTGTATTTATTCTTAAAAACACAGTTATTTCATGCCGGTTTCGATTTTTAAGATATAAAAAATGACCGAACCGACAAAAGTATATAAAAGTTATATTATTATTTTTTATATATTAATAACAATAAGTACATATATTAAAATAATAATTATATTTTTATTAATTAAACGTTTAACCCATGTCCTCAATTGCAATATATTAGATGTTTGTATAATTGCAATCAAGTCCCTACATCTAATCAAATTCTCAAGAACACGCCCAAAAATCTAACCCCCTCCACCACCTACTGCCATATCCGCCGACTCATAGTGATATCCGCCGACTCATAGTGATATCCGCCGCCGACATTGGCCAGTGACGTATGTCGTCGACGTCCACCGGCAACGTGACCGATGAACGGAAAAACGACCGAGAAGTTTGCCTCCTTGAAGTGGCGGACAATTGATACTTCGATGGTGGCGGCAGGAACAGGAGATAAACGGCGAGGGCTGGCGACCGATGGCTGAGACTTCGATCGACCGGTGTGAAGATTGGACGGAGACCCGCGACGGTCGTCTTGGTGGCACAGCCTTCTTGGGTTGTTTTTACAATATTGTTTTGGCCACAAATAGACCCAATTGTTGTACTTTTATACATAATGGGTCGGCAAGAACATGAGTAAGTTTTTACGTATAACAAAGCCCATTGAAAGTTGAGATGTATGCAGTGAGTAGGACAATTGGGTCAAATTAATCTATTCAATATCTTTACTTTATATATATTATTTAAAAAAAGACAGGCCCACTTCGGCCCGCTAGGCCTACCCATCAATGCCCGCTACCGCACGGGCTGACCTGTTTAGGCCGCTCCCTAGTGAGCTTCTAATATCTCAGCCCCACCAACTCTTTTGGCGGAGAAGGGCAAGCCAGTCAGCGGACCTCAACCCGTTTTGTCAAGTCTCATGCTCTTAGAATAGTTTTGAGAGGATTAAGAAATTGAGAAGTTCAATAGAAATTTGAAGAGGAAGAAAGAGCGAAAAGATATCTTGGGCAAGTTAAGATTAAGAAGAACTCGGTACAATATTGACGATCCTACAAAGATCTAATTTCAAATAAATTGATAAAGATGAGGAAAAAATTATTATTTTCAAAATTGTAGTTTTAAAAATATAATATAGAAAAAAAGAACATTAAAAAAAAAGGGTATAATAAACGTATGTGGCGAACCTTTTGGAATGTAACAATTGTTTGTGAAAGATTTGGGCCCGGGCCCAAACAAATTTAAGTCCAGATCGACCGACCCTATGTCATCCGACCTAATCAGATAGATAATTGTTCGTGTCCCGTATCCGATGATAGAAAGATGTGAGATAATTGAACAACTTAGTATAAAAGTTTTTTAATTTAAAGTTATTATCTTTTTTTAATTAAATTTTTAATTATACTAATGGTAGAGTCCAACATATTTTTTTATAATTATATTGACATTTGAATAAATACGTTTTCAATTTAGAGTTAGATGAAGTGTTGTTTTTTTCTTTTTTTTCAAACCAATCATTTGTTCATTTTTAAACTAGATATATTTAAAATTTAAATAATTTTAATTATTAAAAAAATTGAGTATTTTATTACTGGAAGAAGGTCTACAAATTAAAAATCCTTCTAACCCTCAAAATAGATTTTGTCATTAATTAAAAAGTTATCTATTAATTTATTTGATCCCTTTTACTTATTCACAACCCTTATTACTATTTTTTCTAGTACGAAAACAAAAAGCAATTAAAATAAAAGTCATGAAAATGGAGAAAATAATATGAAAAGAAATTAAAATAAAAGTCACAAAGTTGGAGAAAAGAATTCCACAGCCAAAAGTGCTGTATTCGTCTTGAATTTATAATAATTTTTTAACACTTTAAAAATCATGTTGTATTTAATTTAGATTGGTTTAAGACTTTTACAATCATGGTGTATTCATTTAAGACTTCCAACATTAAGTGCACCTTAGTGAGGTTCTGTCACGGTGCACCTAGACTCACTCTCTTATGGTGCGCTTCACTTGCGTGAGACCTCACTCTCTTTCAATTCTTACAACAACAATAATAATATATTTTAAAAATAACATTTAAATTTAAACCATATTTTTTTTATTAATTTATAAATTTATGTATACATCTTTTAACAAATATCA
The DNA here is from genome assembly GCA_008636005.1 of Striga asiatica. Taxonomy (NCBI): domain Eukaryota; kingdom Viridiplantae; phylum Streptophyta; class Magnoliopsida; order Lamiales; family Orobanchaceae; genus Striga; species Striga asiatica. The sequence continues at coordinate 4,547,979 of BKCP01004960.1, read as the reverse complement.
GTGTAATACATGAATATCGTACTATTATTTTTTATATTTAAATATAACTTTTTTAATAATCACCCTTGTAATACACATGTATTGTAATATATAGATGTTTGAGCTGCAAGCCTACACCCACATAGGAATATTCTGCAAGCCTTTTTAAACCAACTTCAAACTTATTTTAACATGTTAAGATCAAAAAGAATAAATAAACAAATAAAATATAGCCGGTAAAGTGGTGAACAAAAACACTGAAATTTGGAAAATCTGCGCAACTTGAGTGCTGTATAATATTGTACTAAGCCAGGTGAGGTCACATGATGATCAATATATAATAGTACAAACATCAGCAGTCTTATTTCATTTCGAAAATTTTTGGGAGTTGTTGACTGGTCAAATTCCTAAATTTAGGCAGCTCAACAGTCAAATGATTCCATGATACATTTTAATGTAAACTTGCTTTTACAAATTTATATCATCTTCTGCCTTACCAATTATTTTTTATGAATATGTATACTTTTATTACAACACATTATACTTTAAAAATTAATATAAACAAGAATTATAACAATATTTCACAAAGTACTTACTTTTATTATAATATGTTGGCACGTCTAACAGTTAGACTCAACAATCAACATCCATAAAAGGTGAGAGAGCCAACAATGGATAGTACAGTGGTAGCAATATGAGGAATATTCAGTGTTTGATGAGATGCGGCTTATAACAAGAAAAGAGCAAATTCAATGAAAGTGTGTATTTATGTGAATCCTGCATTTTTCTACTGAAAATTTTCTGCCTTTTGAGGCTTTTTGGTTGTATTCTCCAAACATCGGTTTCTAGTCCTTTTTAGTTCAATTTCCCATTTTTCTCAATTTCTTGCAACCAAAATTATGTAAAACACGTACTATATAAACACACATAAATACTCATGAAATTGATCTCTTACATAGTTACATAGCATCTCCCATATTATTATAACAAAGTACCAACTACATAAATAATAATGTTGTTAGTCATTCTATTTACATACTTTGAAGAAATGTATATACTTTTATATAAATTGTCATACTTTATAAACAATATAAACGAAATGTAGCATTTTACTATACAAGTATGCATTGTTAAGAAAAAATTATGACTATCTAACCTGTTAGAATATCACTTGTGAGTTGTCCCACATCGTTCATATATGAAAAATAGACCCACCTTATATGACTAATGGGCTACTCCTCCTTCTACCAATTGGTTTTGGGATGGAACCCCATTTGGGCTTCATATGGGTTTTTCCCTTCTTTCATGGTGTCCTTCATGGTAGTGGGCCAGCACCCATTTTCCCCCAGTTTCTGTCATGGTATCAGAGTCGGTTCTATCTTGGACCGTGTGATGACGTACCCATTGTTTATCCCCCACGTACCCGTTTATGGGAGCCTGTTTGTAGTAGGGCTTGGGCTTTCGAAGGACTCACAAGTGAGGTGTTTATCCCCCACGTACCCGTTTATGGGAGCCTGTTTGTAGTAGGGCTTGGGGCACCCAGCCCAGTTGGGCTTGGACTTTCGAAGGACTCACAAGTGAGGGGGCGTTGTTAGAATATCACTTGTGAGTTGTCCCACATCGTTCATATATGGAAAATAGACTCACCTTATAAGACTAATGGACTACTCCTCCTTCCACCAATTGGTTTTGGGATGGAAACCCATTTGGGTTTCATATGGGCTCTTCTTAGTTTAACTAAGAAGATCATTTGCTATACATAAATAGTTTTATAATGTGTATCAAAATAAACAAATATAAAGTCAATTAAGACAAATGTTAATGTTTAATAAACTATGTTATTTTCACACCAAATAAACAAGAGCCAAAAAGATATTATTCTCACATCACGTGTTTTTGTTCTATGACTATAATAATGATTTTTGACGTGGGAAATGAAATTGACTCACACCTATTATTTGTCCTCAAACTCAGTAATTAATCCATGAAAAACTTTTCTGAGTCAGACGCCCAACATCTGCATGTGCAATTACTTACCCTACCTATATATATGTCATTTTATTATTTTTTTAATTTTTAATTGAATAGTTTGAGTACAAATTACCCATTTGTTACACTACAAGAAAATCTAGAATGAATTCAAGTAGATTTTGTTGCTAATTTAAAAAACCAATGAGCTTCCAACTAATCATACACGGTATAAATTAATAACCAAATTAGTATAAAACAAATAGCAAATAAGCCACAGAAATAACATGCTATCCTAGCAAGNAACTTTTTACTTTCATCTAATTTTATTTTTTTTAACCTACAATGCCAGTAACATAATTAAAAAATAAAAACCAAAATTATTAGATATTTTTCAACAAAAACTACCATCAAATTAACTTTAATCAATATATTTTGATTTCACATCCATTCGTAATGTAATCTTACTTTTTTAGAGAAAAAATATTTTTCACTTTTGATAAATTCTTATATGCAATCCCAACCTTAGATTATTTTGACATTATGTCATACTCTAGAAGATGGAAAGATATCTATATTATAAAATGAAAATAGAGACAGGAAAAGAGAATAGTAATTACCAAGGAACAAATAGAAGACAGTGAAAAGGTTCGCAAGTTAAATATTGGCACCGACCTCGATTGTCTATGCCTAAACGTTATATTCGAATCTCTGCACGATTTTGCTCTTATTTAAATCAAATTTCACATTTCCCCATTCAGAACTAAAGTGGACGAATTTATTTTTGGTATTGATGGTTATTTTCTATAGGAAATAAATTAATCAATATATGGTATAAAGTAAGCAAATTTATTCGGGTTAACAAAATAATTATTTTATGGAATCACGTTATAGTCAAATCGAATTTTTTAATAGAAATTTTGAGATGACACATATTTTGAAACGAATATAATGTAATTTATTATCAATTATATGCAACAGGCGGGTTGTGTACTAATTTTAAATAGACATTTTTATGTAAGTTTTGCACAATTTGAATTTTATAAATTTTGCACAATTTAAATTTAATATAATATTTTGAATAAATTAATATAGGTACATTGTATTACATATTGATTCCATGTTTTTAATTTATAATATTATTTAATGAGAATTTGTAATTTATAAACATTAATGAACATCTCTTACCCGTACATCGCACGAGATTCATACCGTACATCGCACGAGATTCATACTAATTTAAGAATACTTGATATAATAAACTAAATTTATATTGGTTAATATATCTTGAGTATCTAAGAGTCTATTTATGTATTTAGTTCGTTAAATTTTAGGAATATGCAGAATGCATGAATATAAAGTAAATTAAGATTTATGAAGGTAAAATGTAGGTGAAATGCATCGTAGTAACTAGGGAACTTTGAAAATGTATATCTTACAGAGTAAAATATTATGCTTCATAATATGGCTTGGATAAAATTTACTATTTTTTTATACCAAATTACTTAAGTTCGGATTACCATAGGTATACGCATATTTTTTATATTTATACCATTTAATATAAATCTATTCATTATCTTCTTTCTATAATGTGTATATAATCTTACTTTCCAAATTTTATGCTTTGTTCATATTCTTCCCTTATGTATTTTAAATAGAAATATTATAAATAAAATTAATAAGGTATGTAAATTAGTTTTACAAATAAAAAAAATAACATTGTTAATTTACTTAGTTGTTTATAATAAATTGTTATATGTTGTTCTTTATTTATTTTTTTCAACTTCAACAAAATATATATATATTTTTTTTATTTTTTATTGTAAATTTAATTATTTTATCAACCACCCGTATAGTACAAGGGTATTGTACTAGTTTTATATATATTCGTGAAACCAAGTGATGAAAATTTGAACTCCTTATAAAATATGTATGATTTTGGAAAATATTTTCCTAATTTTTATATCTTTTAACTATAAGATAGTAAAATAATAAGAAGAACATAAGTACAGTAATTAAACTTTTGAAAAAATTAAATTTGTGTTAGATTGCTCTTTTGCCTTGTAACAGTCTTTGAGCTTTGCAATATTATATTTTCTTATCGTTGGGAAGTATAAAAATTGTGTGAGATTTAATTGCTATTATTATATATATGTTATAAGTATTATAATAATATTTAAATAATAAATGAATAAAATTGACATAAAAACAAATGATAAGACATATTTAAAGTTACAGTATGGTTATTCATTTTAATTTTTTGTTCGGTATGATATGAGACGATTTGGTTCACTTCTCGATATGAATATTTAAGGAATCTTCATTAGTGTACCACTTATTATTTCAGTTCAATATGAATATTTAAAGAATCTTCATTAGTGTACCACTTATTATTTCAGTCCAAGTCAATTGGGAAAAAGTCAATCTATCCCTAATTATTTTTTAATTTAGAGTGATTTCGATTCTTTTTCAAAACAGTTCGATATTATTGTGAGTCCAACGCTCAACCCTAGCAACCATTGCCATTGGATACTCTTGACAAAAATTAAGCCACGCTTCTTAATTTAAAGCCTGGAAAAATAAAAAATAATTTGTTNACTTGGAAAATATTTTTTTTTCTTGGGGTCTAATTCTATTCGTCAAACTGTCAATATGAAACTGACACCTCCATCAATCAACTATAAGCCACAAAATTTCAATAATGATACAAATACAATTGTACCTCACATAGGGAAGAAAATAAATAATTGCTAACAATATCAATTAATAATTGCATGCATCGGGGTAAGTGAATACCATAAATTTTAAAACTCCACTCACTGAAATCAAAATATTCAAAACCAACATGGATAAAAGTGCGTTGAGCCTAGTAAAGACAAATCAAGACCTTGAATATCTAAAATAAAATTTCGAGTACTTAGAGCATCCACAATGCTTTGGGTCTTTTGATAAAAAATTACATGTCATGTAAGAAATAGACCTAGTCTATAAAAAAATGCTTCCCAATGCAATTAAAAGTGAACATGGTCTAGTTTATGTGGCAATAAAAAAAAGAGACTAAGTCCACACTTGGGTCTATTTTGGACCCAAGTACAAACCCAAACACTAATAATTTATTCCTACTTTAATTTTTCTTTTAATAAAAAAAACATATTAGATCATTTTTATTGGTTGACATATATGTTAAACCTAGTATTTTTATTTTTGCATTGCAAAGTTATTGAAGTTTTTTACTTGAGTTTGTCCACATCATTTAAGACTCAAGTCCAATTATATGCCACATATACAAAAAGAGACCCAAAGCATTGTGGGTGCTCTTAGCCAGCCGATTTACATCAAAATAAAAAATTCCAACATTGATTCATTCTATACTTTATGAATCGGTCAATCGAACACGAACCGGCTTCCACAATTTGTAATATCACCGGAAAAATTCCGGCTATATAAACTTCTAACTCTCAACTCTCAAGTTAATTGAATTGACTTTAGAGAATTTGGAATATTTTAGCATGAACTAGAGAATTTGGAATATTCTAGCATGAATTATTTTTCATACAGTTTGAGAATGTATTTATATGGACAATTTAGTGATTTACCTTCTTCCCAAGTGAAATTAGTGTGAATTTTCGTTAATATATATCCGATAACGTTACTTTAATAGGTCTTTTCTTTTTAAAAAAATCTCAATTCCCCAATTTGTTTGGTTGACTCATATTATCAAGTTATCCAAGAACCCTAACTCGAATTAAACCAATCTCACGACCTTTGACATTTCTCACCGAACTGCCATGTGAACTGGTCTGTTTATCCGAACTATTCTGGCTAGCTATATCACATGAAATATCAATTAAAAAAAATCATAATTACTTATTTACATGCAAAGCACACAATAATACCTTAATGACACACACAAATATCCCATTAAATTAGAGCAAATTTTTGTTAGTATATATCCGATAATGGTACCTTAATAGGTCTTTTAGTCATAAAAAACCTCAATTCTCCAATTTCTCTGGCCGACTCTTATTATCAAGTTATTCAAGAACCTTAACTCGATCTAAACCATCTGCATCATTGACCTCATCTCGATCTTCGACGTTTCTCACCGAGCTGCCATTTGAACCGGTCTGTTTAACCGAACGTTCTAGCTAGCTATATATGTATGTCACATGAAAAATCAATAAAAATAAAATTCATAATTACTAAATCCCATGAAAGTAGACAATCAACTAATAAAATTAAAAAGAAAATAGAAAAAAAAAGGGGGGAAATTGTAGGGCAGCAGCATATATATGAGAAAGAGTGTGCTGGGTCCTATAGAAAACCAGATCCAGCACAGAATTTGCCTGCAAATGATAAAGTAAGGAGCAAATTCTGACCATTTTGCTCAATCATCCACATGTGATGCTGCAAATCAAACAGTCGTCAACAAACCACACCACTTGCACACCAAAAAAAATAAAAAAATAAAAAACTCTTTTCACCGATTCACTCATAGAAACACAAACATTTATTAATAAATCACTATAAATTCTTGCACCCCACCAATTTCATTACACAAACTTATAACAAATCTCTCTCTCTCTCTATCTCTCCCCCTCTCTCTCTCTCTCTCAAAACACACACACACACAAAAAAAAAAAAAGTTTGTGAATTGTAATAACAAAATCAAAGAGGGTTTATTTTATTTTAATTTTGATGGAGTACTACATGGACGAAAAATGGAAAGTGTCGAAAGACGACAAAAACAAGATGTCGAGATCAAAGTCTTCTTCTTCGTCGGGAAAGAACCCTTCGAATTATCTCCCGAGAAGCTTGTCCCAGAAAAGCGGTAGCTCCTCCGCCGGAGGCCTTCACCGGAGCTCCTCTCAGAGGTGCTCGGAGTTCACGCGCAAGTGCAAGGAGCAAAAGGCCAAATTCTACATCGTCAAGAGATGCATCTCAATGCTCGTCGGGTGGAAAAAACACGGGGGATCGGATTCTTGATATTCTCTTAGTTTTTTTGTCCTCTCTTCTCTTCTTAAGTTAGCAGCAAAACTCATTTTGGTGTTATTGGGCAATGAGATTGGACAAAATGGTAAAAATGCTCTTCTTTTTTGTCTACTTGTTTCTTTCTGTACGCTCTCTTGCCTAGCTTGCTGCAATTGTGTTCATTCATGGATATAAATATAATTGGCTTCATTA
>BKCP01004960.1:4510367-4530727 GCA_008636005.1 Striga asiatica | reverse complement strand
TTTTTTTTTTTTTTTTTTTTTTTTCTTCCTTCCTTCCCTTTTCTTTTCTCTCTCTTCTTTTCTTTTTCTTTTCTCTCTCTTCTTTCCTTTTGCTTTCCCTTTCTTTCCAGCCGTGTCTTTTCTACTCTTTTTGTCTTCCTTTCTCAGCATACAAATAGCTATTCTTATAGAGGAAAAATCCATCAGATCTGATCCAACCACAATTGATAAATTAATTATTGGTTGAGAGTTGATGGAATATTAGGAAGAAGAATCATTTGGTGAAGAATCATTTGGTAGAATATTAGTTATCAAATAATTTACACTCATTGACTAACATGTCTGTCCGGTCTGGATCGGGCACTGGGTTATGTATGCGGGCCCGTCTGCCCAACCGCTCAGCAGCTGCCTAACGCCGTGCCTGATTTCGTAACACAAGAAGATTAAGTAAACATTTCTCACAATAGACTGCAAAACTAGTAATAAGATTGTGTGAACTTATACATCGATCGAAATAAAAAAAATAAAAAAAAAAATTAGAAAGTGAAAATGTGCGAAATATATGTAGTATACCAATGGATGGTGACATTGTTGGGCACGTGGTTGACCACTTCGACCACGACACGGTCGCCCTCCCTAGCCACGATGGGAGGTCCCGGGAACTTTCCGTTAACGGTAATAATGCTTTTCGTCTTGCATAATCTAGTCATGTTTTGCAATTTTACCTGCACGACACGTTTTGGATACAATTAGTACGCATTAATATTCGTTCATCACGTACTAATTGTGGCACGCTAGTCGGTTATGTAAGAACTTTGTTGAAAATGATGGCTACTTACATTGAACTGGTAATGCCTCGTTTGCTGGGCCGTAACTGGAAATTCATGAACCGAAAGAACGCAAAGAAAAGAAATCAGAAATACGGCCGACGAAGCCATGGCTGTCCGAACTAAAGTGAGAAATATAAATTTGTTTGGGATGACATACTTTGAGAAATGCAGTTTTCTTATATAGGGACTCACAGTTTGTGTGTTTGGTTGGCTAAAAATTAGTTTAGAAATTTAAATTTGTGGTAAGAAAGTGAGGAAAATTGTAATAAAAGAAAAATTGGATAGTTAGTATAGGATGATACCGAACCAACAGTTGGCCCAATAATCAGTGTAAATTAAGTGACCATCATTTGATTGGACATTCTAGCTTACTATAATGGTATTGTCAACTCTGTATCTTCTATTATAGTTCATTTTTCCCTTGTTATACAATCCAAACTCATTGTGTATTTCTTTTAATGTTAATATAAATATATATATATATATATATATTTATTTAAACATATATAATTATCTAACGGACTGCCTAACAACAGTCCCAAAACTGATGGTGAATTGTTAGACCGAATGAAGGTGCAATAATTCTATAGTACTAATTTTATTGTGTCCACTTTAAAGATTTTGCAACACGTGAATGGACATTTGCTCCACATGTTCTTCTATAATTTAGCCAATGTTATTCTATTTTAGGGGGAGAAAAAAGCCAATTACATATCATGCAGTTAACAAATGCAACCGTTAACTTTTCTAATAAGACACTGACAGCAATATCCAAAATCATTTTTTTGTCTTTAAGGTTAATTGATAATTGCATCAAGACCTAACATTTGCATGTAAGACTGTCATCAGTCCGTGTAAATTGACATTTTATCGTATCCACTTTTATTGGTGTACAAGAAAAGAATTATTTTCATGTATCAAATAATAGTTTACTATAAACATGAGTACAAGATTCACCTTAAAGTATAAAACTTTGATGTTTAATTATAGCGTAATTTGTACAACATAAGAGAGTTACTATAACAGGAAAAAAAAATAATAATAATAATAATAATAATAATAATAATAATAATAAGTTACATTGTAAGATTTGGGATAGGAAAATTAGAAATTGCCCCCAAAGCTGCTTGAGATTTCACTCAGTTTAATATATCTCGAATTCTCAATTATTGTTGAATTGGAAAAAATTGCTAAGGTAAGCAAATACTTTTGACCTAATTTTGCAAGAGGGGAGTGAACGATCTGGCAAGGTTCGGGCAAGAATACTGTGGCAGCTGCAGATCAGCCTAGTTTTGTCTATGTGGTTGAATTATCATTTTTGGGTTATATGTCAGTAGCTTATTGGGCCAAATAAGTATTATGTTGTTGGGCCATTTATTTACTTGCTAGTATATGTTAGGCCCAAGTAGAGTTAATGAATTAAGCACTAGTACGTGGCCCGTGCAATGCACGGGGAAATAATATTACGATTGTATTATAAATTAAATATATACATAATATTAATCATGATTTACCCATTGTTTTTAAAATTGGACCAGACCGAACAGTACTCTGACCGGATAGATAGGGAATTGGTTTATCAACCAGTCCGGTTCGCTTGAATAAAATGTTAGGCTAGCAAACCGGTCAACACCAGTCCATCGAAAATATCGATATTTTTGAAATAAATTTTGTTACATTTAAAATTATTTTTAATATAAATCAAAATACATATTTAAATAAAATGTAGATTTATAAATCATTTATCATTTAGTTTAAACATTGAATACTTTTAAATTATTTAAAAATTTAAGTAAAATTTTGTATATATATTGAAACATTGAAAACTTAGTTACCTCCCATGAAAAGAAACATAATTTTCTTCTCATATTTATGATATATGTTCATAGAAATGAGATTTTTATGCATACACGTTTCATATGTTTGAGAATCTTAAGATCGTTTAGATTCTCTTAAAAAAATTTATCCATATTTGCATTTTTAAACTCTTTTTGAATTAAAAGTAATGGCGCCATTTGACATGTTTGCAATTTTACAGATTAATCACAATGTCCCATTATGATTCTTTTGTTTTGTCATGTTTTTATTATAGTTACAAAAGTTCCTTAATTATCATGAGCTTTATTATGATTTTAATCATGATCTTATGGGATTTTTTTTTAACTAAATCGATGTTATGGGATAAAACAAATCTATATTTACCTTTGACTTTTCCAACAAAGGTAAAAAATCGGTTCTGATTTATATCACATAACAAATCTTTAATGTCAAGACTATAAATACCAAAACAAATCTGTAATTAATGTAATTTTATTTTCAGCAAGTATTAATTAACTTTGATTTTTCTGCCTACTATTTCTAGTAAATAGGATGTCTTTTTATATAAGTATAGATGTGTGATATGCGTATGTGGTGAACACATTGGTCCCAAAATTTGTTACAAAAAAGGGCATATTTGTTGAAGTTTTAATGGATTATTGAGAAATTCTTTCTCTCTCTCCTTTCTACAATTTCTCCTCCATTTCTGTATCTCCTTATTCTAAACAAATACATAAGATACTCCAAAAAAATATAGAAAATACAACGTTTGGTTACACCAGTCCCTAAGCTGAAATTTTCCATATTTGTTGGGAGAAATTATTATAAATTATGTCATCCAGATTTGAGGAACTCAAGGAGGAAAAAATAATTGCAGAATTCAACAAGCTTAAACAGATCAGTTTTTATGATGGCTATGTAGAAACCCTACAACAGACTATTGTTTTCAAACTCCTTATTGACACTTAATAATAAGAATAAAACATCAATGGTCACAACTATGTTCCCATAATTATTATTAAAAATTCAATGCCTTTGTTTTCATTGTAATATCAACCACAAGAGTGAAGAGTAAAAGAGGTCCAAAACCTTTTCTTTGTGGAGATTGGAGGACAGCCACACCTAAACTTGGCCTACTGCATATTATATGTATTAGTACGAAAACGAAAATAAGTGTAAACAAAATCACATATCTAAAATTAGATAAAAAGAAATAATGATGATAAGCCTCCTTTTACAGTAGACCGGTCAGCAAGCATCAACTTGTCTTTTGGAAGATAAAATATATAAATCAAACGTATAATTTGCAGAGGCTTTTACAATTCTTTCTCTTCTGCCTGCCAAAATTGAATATTTCACCCACCCTTTTGAAATGAATAAAATAAATAAATCTGTATATATCATAATTTAATTAATGACCAAAAACTAAAAAGCAGCCGAATGACCATCCTGCCCTCCGACCCTACCGCCCCGGATTCCGCCCCTATTCCTCCTCAACATGTACCTACTGAAAATCGACAGCCCCGAACCCGCATTCGAACCTGAAACACCCGCCCGCCCGGCCTGTCCAGCCCGCCTGAACACCGAGCCCAAAAGCCTCCGCCAGCCGCTCCTCCGCCGCCCGACCCACGGAACCCACTCGATCTCCCCGTACTCCTCGCCGCCGCTGAGGCCGCTCGGGCTCTCGTCCAACTCCGAGTAAACCGCCGGCATCGCCCCGTCCCCTCCCCCGGCGAACCTCCCCACCGCGAAGCCGCCGCCGGGCAGCCTCCATATCGACAGCCCCGCCGCCGCCTCGGTCGCACCCCCCGCCGCGTCGCTAGGGAGCTCTCGCCGGCAGATCGGGCAGGAGCTGTGGCGGTCGAGCCACGGGAGGATGCAGTCCGGGTGGTAGATGTGCTTGCAGGGCATCTCGCGGGCCTCCGACCCGAGCGCGAAGGCGTCCGTGCACACGGCGCACCGCGAGTCGGCGTCTACCTGGCCGGCCGAGATCCGCACCGCCGGCAGCGACGCGACTGCGCTCTTGCTGGCCGGGGGATTCTCCGGTTGGGCCCAGAGGCTGAACCCGATCTGCGAGAGGCGGTCGAGCATCAGATCGAATCCGGATCCAAGCAGGGTCTCGGACATGGCGGGAGGCAGCGGGCGTAGACCTTGGCCCGATCCGCCGTCGTAGTACAAATCGAAGGTCCTCTGGGCGGCTCCGCCGGCGGGCGGGCGGAGGGCGATTACGGGATTGAAGGACGAATCGTTCCGACGGCGGTGGCGGCGGCGGCCGCTGGCCGCCGCCGGATGCAGGGAGAAATTCGAAGGGTCCACGGCTTGTACGAATCCGCCGTGGCAGTGGGGGCAGACGATAGCGCCATCGGAAGCGAGGGAAATGGTTACGGTGCACTGGTAGCACCAATACGACGTCATAGAAGCCATTGGAGTTGTTGTCGATGAAGATAGGAATGATTGACTGACAGAGTATATGTATATGTGTGTATATATTCCGATTGTAATTTCGTGGTGTGTATGAGCTGTCAAGAGAGTGAAAACGAGGAGAGAGAAAGTTGTGGCAGTCCACAAGAAACAGAAATATGAACGCTTGCTTGCTTTTACACGTTTATATGACCAAAAATAAATACTAATATTTATTAGTAACAAATAGTGTCTACATGAGAATTATGATTTTATTTTTATTGAAAAAACGCGTGACCACGCTGGTGGTGTTAACGGCAAAGTTAACTACGTATTGTATGGGTCAATAGTAGAAAAAATTAGAAATATTTAAAAAGGGTAACTTGTGGAATTAGAACAATAGTGTTTAAGTAAAGTAGAGTAGGGTTTGTGCGTTTGAAATATGAGAAGATTATTGAATTGAGTTACCACAAGAGTTCCTTGGAGGCCTCCGGTTGACTAGTCAACAACAAAAGTTCGGCAATGAATACGAAATGTAATTAAGACGAACAAAACATAAATGTGATCGAAATAAATGTTTGTTTTATTAACTTTGCACGTTGTTATTGTGTTTTTCGTGTATGTTTGTTTTGTGTTTTTCGTGTATGTTTGTTTTTCGCCTGTATTTGCTAATGGTTTTGGATGATTTAACCTTATGGAAGTTATTACAATTTATACTAAGTGAAAAATGAAAATCATCTTGAAAAAAAAAAAATATATGAAAATCATCTTCACTTCTTGATGAATCATTAAATATACGTGGTGAGTGATTTGATGGTGAGTTACATTTTTAAAAAAAGACATCCGCGGGTTATTGAAATGAAGAAGAAATATACGACAAGACAGTAAATTTATTGAAATGAATAGGGCAACACACATGATTCAAGGACCAATGAAATTTAGATCAAGTCACTTGTTGCGTTTACTATGCGTTTCGTACTTTCACTTAAGAGTGTTATTCAAATCGAGTCAAGCACTCTGTATTTTTTGAGCTTGTGCTCGTTTAACATAATCAAAATCGTATACAAGTTGGTTTAGCAAACATGATATAATCAAAATCGTATACAAGTTGGCTTAGCAAACATGATATACGCGTTTGTGAAAATGTTCGGCTCGGCCCTGCTTCTCTTGACAACTAGTTTAAGTAAATGCACGAGCCGTATTCAAACTTTCACGGTCAAACCATGTTGTACTCACAAACATCTCAGTTTGAACAAACATCTCACTTTCACGGTCAAACCATGTTGTACTCATAAGGTAAGTAGGGTAACCAAACAACATAAATTTTGCTTTTCCTAAGATAAAAGGATACACAGGCAAACTTCAATGCACATATTTATAAATTAAAGTCTCTTTTTAATTAGTATCTAATACTATTTTATTACTAGATTCAAGCCATCATATCTGAATAATGAAACCCTGTCATCCCTTTCACATGATCTCACCAAACAACTACATGAGGATGTCAAAAGATTAACAAAATGCAACTTAAACCTATATCATAATCCAACACCCACATTGTGAAAAAAACAAGAATAACACCCACATCAGATTCAAAATATTAAACTTTCTACCCCAAATGAGATAAAAATTTTGAAAAACAATCAAATTCAGGCCAATGCTCTTGATTCATCAGCAATCAACCAATCATCCTCCACAAAAGAGACCTGTCCTAAAAACTCCATATTTTCCCCCCAACAAATATCTACTTCAAAAAAGAAAAAAAGTCAAGAGTCAAATGCTAAATGACCTGGGGGGCGCCTTGTAGTTATCATACGCGTTTCGAGCCGACTCACACTTCTGCAGAATATCCTCGCAAACCTTCACCGACCCCTCCGAGAATTTGGTCAACCTGTCAAGAACTTTAGTCAAACTCCCCTGTATTGACCCCACATTCGAACCACCTTCATCGTCATGCTTCAACTCGGTCAAACTCTCATCCATTTTTTTCGACTCCTCAGCTTGGTGCCTGACCGAACGCCTCAGCTCGGCCAAAAAACCCTTAACCGAGTCACTCACCTCCTGAGAAGGCAGAGACTTGATCCCGGCCGACCAATCGCGACAGAGGACGAAGATTGGCGGCGCCAGGTGGCGGCGTGGGGAGAAGGCTGCCCGGCGGCCCTTGTGGCGGTCGCCAGGTGGCGGCTGGAGGATTGAGTTCTGGAGCCAGCTGTTGAGGGACCCGACATATGAGGTGTAGCTGTTGACCCAATCAGTGAAGCTGAGGCCGAAAAACTCGACTTCGTCCATGAGCTGGAGGATGATCTGGCGCTGAGTCTCGCCAGGTGGCGCCACGGCGGAGCCCCGAGCATGATAAGCTAGCGAGATTGTGATGTATTGGGAGTGGTGGCACTCGAGCATGGCCTTCCACATTCGAGTCAGTCTGCATATAGATTGCGAAGATATAATCCATATATACATTGTACAATAATTATATTAGTACGATTATTGTTATTATTAGGATAGAAAATAAAAAGTTCAGAGTATAGCAAAAAAAGGAAGGAAGAAAAAAGGGATGGTTACAAACTTTTGCGCCTATTTTTGAAATATCATCATCTCAAACTTGTTGAATCTTGGATGGTAGAAGGGTGAAATGCGATGATGCATACAATGTAGCTAGCAGAATATGTAATTTCAAATTCGACAAGACCCTTGAAAAAACAGATAAAAAAAGATCTAGTTTAGAGAGAGCAAATTAAACCCAAGAAAAAAAATAAAAATAAAAAATAAAAATAAAATTAGGATATTACAAATGCCTAATCAGAATTGATTTTTTTTTTAATTTTTTATATTAATCTCAAGAGTCTTTGTAATTAAGTCATCACCATTTGTAGTTTGATATTACAATCAAACATGGGCTCTTGACTGTAAATGCTTCAATGAGAAATAACGGAGGGCAACAAGGTCAACTGGGAATTAAGACGCCAAATAATGGTATAAATTACAAGTAGTAGTCTTTCTATTTTTGAGCTTTATATAACAGAAATGTATCTCTCACCCGTGAATGAGTTCGAGGAGCTGTGGCAGCATCTCCTCGTCCCGCATTTTCTCGATTCTTTTCGAAATTGTGTCGACTGAATGAAGTGCGACTCTCATCCGTGAGTGAAGATCTTTCACAGCTGCCCGGGTTTTGTCAATGATTTGAGAACTCATATCCTTTGCAAATTGGTGCCGAAGCTGGTCACACTTCCTGTTATATTCCTTTTGTATAGACTCACTGGCCTGCAAACACCAAATACAAAATTAGAAAAGACATAACGAGGTACAATACGAATTAAGAAACTTCCACAATTTCACGAAGTACAACACTTCCACAACACGAGGTACAACATCTGATGAAATAAGCTACTAGGTCCTGAATATTCTGAGAATTTGGGAGAAAACAAATAAACTCCAAACATTCACAACAGTCTAAATAGGTCACGAATTAAGCCATTTCCACAATTTCACCAAAAAGGAAAAGAAAACGAGGTGTAAAAGGGCATGCTTCATAACGAGGTACAACACGAGCAATATGAAAAACAATTAAATAGTTCAAAACTTGGAATCAGTCAATAGTAGCAACATAAAGCTTAAAATAAAAAAAATAAAAAAAAAAATAAAAAAAAAATCCTCGTTGCAAAATGTAACATTTTAAAAAGTACCTTCACTTCGTCATAAAGCTTTCTCTCCCACGCGTAGAGTCTATCAAGTGTGGAAGAGTGACTCCCAGAAATCATGCAAAACTCCTCTACAAAATCACTTCCACTGTCACTATTATCATCCCTAGTCGCCAGAAGATTCTTAGACGAGGAAGACTTAGATGATGTTCTTTTCCACGTGATAACCTTGGTAACAAGTTGATCTGGTAACATATACATACAAATGCTCAGTGTGAGAATTCTGAAGAGGACCTTACTTAAGTTAAATTCCAGCTAACAACTTAACTCTGAATATTATTGCATCAAAAAATGAAATTCCATTATCCACATTGAAAAAAATCCCATTTGAAAAAAACAGTACATACCATCAGTGACATTCATACTTCCACCTTGGCAACAAGCTGCTCCAAGAGAAGGCATACAAATCGAGGCGGACGAACCACCTACGAGCACAATAATCACATAAAAAAACTACCCTATAAAAAAGAATGAACAAAATAAATAAATTAAAAAATTGAAATTCACATATATTTCCATTTTTCCCATCAAATGATCATCATCACCTCTGGCCTCAGCATACCCCACATGGATTTTGCTAGACTCGAGCATCCTCGATACTTCCTTCCCCGACTCAGAAGCTCTAAAGCAACGGTTATCAATGTCCCTTATACTACACACAAAATCCTTTGCCCTGTGCGTTATATACTCAGATGGATCTTCCCTCTCAGCAGCACATATATCCTTCTCCACCGAACCCCTATTCATCATCCTCGAACCCGATTCTACTCCCGAACCCTTTCCTACTTCTTTTTCACCTTCTTTCTTTCTCGGAGTCTCCATTTTAGGAGTCCCCCGCTCTTCATCATCACCACACAATTCACCACCATCTCCATTCATACCACCAAATGCACTCCTCTCGTCCTCAAAATCTCTGTTCTGACCATTTTGCCCCTCGAACCGAAAACTCCTCTCCGCAGGATCAAAGTAATCCCAAGACGACCCACACTCGTCGGGGGGCGGGGGAGGGGGCATTGAAAATCGACTCTCCTCCATATGCAGATTTCTCGGGCCCGGATTAAGCCGAACAGTTACTGCAGTGGGCCCGCCAGACCTCATGTAGCTAGCCCGAGCGGCTGAGCCCGAAATCGAAATCGGGCTCCTGTTGGCAAGATGTGGGGGTGAGGGAGAAGGGTAAGAAGAGTGCGAAGGGGTTTTATCGGGCTCGGTGGCCGATGTCGAGATGGAGGTCTCGATTATAACCTCGGACTCGGCATACTTTCTGAGGGCTGTGCCCAAGTTTCTCAAGGACTCGACATACGAGACGTGGGCTGCAGCTAAGGAAAATCGGGAGTCAATGGCTTGCTTTATGAATTTTTTCCGGTCTTTGCAGAGTTTGAGGGCATGGCTCTTCTCTGGCTTGGAGTTTGTGATGCCCATTTTGTTTGAAGGACAAATAGGGAATGCAAGTTTGAGCTGAGGAGGGTTTTTGGGTACAGCTTCAAGAGACAAAACGGGTTGGCTTTGAGATTCTCAGTTTTTCAAACAAAGGAATAAAGATGAAATGTCCCAAGAACAGAAAAATCCAGATGAGGGAGGAGGAATTGCAGTAAACAGGTAGAGGTTTTTTGCACTAATAACCCTCTTTATTTCTTCTCTACCCTTTGCGCTTTTCACCAAAAATCATACACCTTCAAAAACAGGAGAAAACAACGTTGGTTTATTTTTTCTGTAGAAGAAAAATTAAGGAACGCTAAAAAAAGATAATGGAAAACTAGAAGCTTCACCACCTCGTTGAAAACAAAAGGGGAAAAAAAACACACAACAATAGCAAAAAAAATGTAGACAAAAACATTCAACACGAGGTTCAGATGTAAATAACTCATATGGTTTTGATATGCCAAATCAATTGTAAACAGTGAACAAAACGATTTTTTTTTCTTTAAAAAAAAAAGGAAGAAAAAGTTGCAGGCAGATGCATATGCGCAGTATCTTTGAGGCCCAGAAAAACGAAGCAACCTTAGAGATAAACAAATCAATTTGAGGCAGGATTCGTGCACAGTCGCCCCACCTTCACCTTTTCTGCAGATTCTTAAGAGAAAAAATAAAATAAAAATTACAGGTGCGAGCCTTTTCAATGTGAAGAAAGAAGCGCACACACACGCTGTGAGAGAGAGATTAATGGTGATAAAAGAGAACTCAGTACAGTTTGACAGACACTCGAAAAAGGAAGAGTGAGCATAGAAATGTGCGTAAATGATACTAATCTCCGCATTAATTACACCTCTAATTCTCGTAATTCTCCTTTTTAAGCTGATGTGGATTTAAAAGTACAAGACAAGACAAAATGCACAAAACCTCTTTTTCATTTTTTTCTCCCTTTTTTTCTGGGTGGGGTTCGAAATTTGGAATCTTTATTATTTTCTCTCTATTATTTTATTTCTTGTTTGCCTTTGTGCTTGATTAAAAAACGAAAAAGGGAATATTGTAATTTTCTAAACAAGCAAGTTATCATAGCAATTACGACCTCATTTTATAAATGTCATTTTACTTTATCAACAATTGATTAAATAAATGACGTTTTGAATCTTTTGTACATATTTTTTTATTATTACCCTTATCTAGCTGATAAATACAATACATCTTTTCATATTCACTATTTATCTTTTCTCAAAACATCAATCTCTATCCTCATTAATGAAGATTATTATTGGCAAAAAAATATTCTTAATTAGTGTACTACTTCCCAAAACGACATCTATTGAAAAAAGGAGGAAGTAACAATAATTTTCGAATGCTTTTAATCTTTTTAATTGGATTTGATTTACTGAATAAAGTTAGTCAAGATTGAAAATATTAATTCAACGAAATATGAATTTAATTTTTAGTTATGGGTGATATGAGTTGAAAATATAATAATTAAAATTAATGTAATATAAATTAGGAGGTTGGTTCAAGAGCAATATGTTAGGCAGATTTCGCTACTTATGTAGCTATATCGAGGTTCAATTTCACCTTTATGAGCGGAAGCTTTGGTGATCCGTTACGATTTGTGTTTTGCATTGGTCGGACATTAAACTTTAAACTGATATGACAGATTCTTTAGGTGTTGTAGGAGGTAATTTTCTCTTTGAGTTGTTTGCTGATATCAAGAATATTTTAGTACTTTGAACTGTGGCACGTGTTTCCTGTATTGGATTTTCTCTTTGAGTTGTTTACTGATATCAAGAATATTTTAGCATTTTGAACTGTGGTATGTGTTTTCATATCTCACGGAAGAACAATGTTGCACAAAATATTGCTCATTGGGCGGTTGTATCAATATTTTCTTCTAATAGAAGGATTCCCTTCATGATTATAAATGATTTGTAGTTAAAAGTATATGATTGGATTAATAGTGAATTTTGTTGTAACTTTTGTAATAGTCGTTGATTGATATTCTTTAATTATATTCATATCGAGAAGAGTTAAGTTGGGTCATATTTGGGTTTGATTTTGAGTTAAAAGTTTGCATCCAATCATAGTTCCATTTCTTTTTTAAAAAAAAAAATAAAACTTATTTGATGAGTCAAAACCTAAAAGACCTTAAAACCAATAGCAGTCATCACTCGAGTAGAAATGTTATCACATTGAAGTTGTTGCGAATGTAGCTCGATTCGGTTAATGAAAGTTCAAGTTACGACTGCAAACGAGTCGAGCGGCTCGCGAGCCACTTGAGTCAATGCTCGAGTCGAGCTCGCTCAAACTCGAGGTCGAGTCAAGCTTGAGAAGCTCCATCGAGCAAACGAGTTGGCCTAGAGTATCATTCAAAAGGCTTGTAAGCTCGACGAATTGCTCGATTTTAATACCCCATATGCTTTTATATCAATATTAGAACACAAAGGCCAAAATTGTCTATTTAGATTAAAAATAGTACCTTTATATTTAAAGTTTAGTTGTTAAAATTTCGAGCCGAACTCAAGGCCGAGCATCGAGTCAAACTTGAGCATTTTTATTTTTCTCACGAGTCGAGCCGAGCACCATTTTATAACATGGCTTGTCAGGCTCGAGCACTGGATAAAAAAAGGTTTGATATGCGCTCGATAAGGTCCATGCTCGACTTGTTTGCAGCCCCAGTTCGAGCTAACTCGCTTGTTTAAATGACCCGAGTCGAGCTTCTTCTTGAATAGTTTATTTTCTTATTACTCTACAGGTTTCAAACTAATAGTCGAGTCGACCATATTCACAAACGCAAAAATCATGTACGTAAACAACTCGTCTATTTGATAGATGAGAGAAATTGTTGGTTTCTTGTATTTAGATAGCAACTTACCAACAAAAAAAAGTTTTTATGGCGAACTTATAAAACAAGATACTTTGAAAATTTGAAAATTTTTCCCCTTTTATAATAATTTTAAAAAAAAATATTTTTAAAATTAAATGATGATAACAATACCAATTGTTTAAAATTAAATATATGTATTTATTAGGCTAATTTGAGGTTTTCATGGAAATTAATGAGTCAATTGAGAGCTTCCAAAACAAATCAAGGTTATATTAGTCAATCACTATCATTACCAAATGTTTCAATACAACTTAAGGGTTATGTTAGTCAAACTATTATGGAATTACCAAGTTAGTTTTTCAATATATTTGGAATGTCCGAACATAAAATTATAGATTTAGAATAATATTATTTTTTATCCAAACCAAACTACAAAGGATGTTTTTTCGCCAAGTAGGATTTGGAAGCCGTGCGAAACTGCCGCTTAAGATCAGCCCATTTTGCAATTATATATAGGGTGGTCGTATCATTTATTCATTTGTGAAAAATTCGGCTTATTCATTTGTCACCCTATATATAGGGTGGTCGTATCATATATATATAGGGTGACAAATTTCTTCCACAATATTTTCTCCAGTCTCCGGAGTTAATATGAGCATACTTATGAAAAAGGATAGTCCTTTTCGTTCTTCTACAATAAATATATTTTCTACTAATATAGGAAATAACGTACTGTGACAAAAATGCCCCTACATTTTCTCCCGTCGAGGGACCCCTTACTCTGTAACGACTCTTTTTCCTCCAGCCTACTTTTGTTGTTTGTCCCATTTTTGTTGCGTTTTTCGTTGTTATTTTGTCCCTCATATTGAGTCATTTAGATGGTTTTAGGATCATTTTGTCCTTTATTATGTGTTTTGCGTTCATTTGAGTGTTGCGATGTTTTCCGTTTGTTTTCCGGTCTTTTTCTGTTCTCTTTTCGTTTTTGGTGTGTAGTTTGAAGACCTTGGGAGAACAGGTTTTCGAGAATCTTGTGGGGAAGCTGACACCATTAGATAGAGGGGTTCGTTAGCGACACGTAGGAAAAAACGGAACTCAATTCTGAGTTAAAACGAACCCGAACGAGCAAAAATCGTAAGATGGTGCAGTGCAGATTTTGGTCTCCGCGGCCGCGACCCTTTCTTCGCCGCGGCCGCGGCGAAGAAAAGCTGCCAGGTCCCAAATTTCTGCAATGAAAATCCCGCGGCCTCGGAGCTCTCCGCGGCCGTGGATGGCGCGTTTCAACCTTTAAAACCAAATTCTTGCGTTTTTTGACGGGGGAGACATGGGGGTGCGATTGGGGATGCCCTAGCCTGAAAAACTTCCTCTCCATTCTCCATCTTCTTCCTCTCCATTCTCCATTTTCTTCTTCCTCCTCTTCTTCATCTTCTTTCTTCTTCTTCTTCTTCTTCTTCTTCTTCTTCTTCTTCCACCACTTTATTTTATTTTCTTTCAAGGATTAAGCTTGTATTATGGATTCAACTCTTGGACTTGGATTGATTGTAAGTTTAATTTTTCTTTGAATTAATTCATGCATAATGGTTAATTTAGGAGAAATACTTTGTTGTGTTGAATCAATAATGAGTAGCTAATCCTTTCTGCTAGGGATAGGGGATGATTGTTCTTGATTGATTTCGTTATTATTGGGCTTTAATTTGTTCCTGCTAGTGCGAGTTGCTTTAATTAGGGTTAATTAATTCTTACTTGATAACTTGATATAATCGAAGGGTGACACTTCGATCTTGCAATTGGTATCAATTGAATGTTAATTTGTTGAGTTAGGGTTTGTTGGTTCTATATGATTAGTTGATTAAACACCTTCTAGTTGAATTAGCGACTTTTAGAACCGAAAGGGGAGAAGTCGTAGACCGAGGCTCGCATGAGATAGATGATTTCGTAACTGAATAGTCTATAGGTTTTGGATTGAAATACATACTTGTCGATGACCCGTCTCTTGTTACGAAAAGTTATTGAGATTGGGATAATTGACATGTGTTGTATGCTCGAGCTAGCTCGTCTATGTTCAATCATTGGGAGCGAACCGCTAGATGTCTAAGCGAGAGTGTCAATCTCAAACCGAACAATTGATTGCCCGGTTTTGCTTAGAACTTGAATAAATTATCCCCGATTTCCTAGCTTCTTTATCGCTTTCTAGTTCGTACTTTAGGTTCGTTTTTGTTTGTTGTTGATTTCTTAGTTGATAATATATTCCTCATTTCTGATTAGAGTGTTTAGGTTTTTATCTTCTTTTTGTGTGAAATCAATACCGAAGTTAAATTCCGAACCGCCTTCCTCGAGAGATCGACCCGGGAAACGAATCCTTGATTCGGTACTCGGTAAAAATAACAATTTGTGCAACAACATTTGTCTTTTAAAAATAATTTCTATGTATGTATATGTACTATGGTTGCTCTGTAGCAGCAGTTGCTTTTATAGATCGGTTCGTTTATTTCTTTTAAAATAAAATATTATTTAACGTAATATAAAAATAAATCAAATATGAGAATATTTTTTTAACAAAATATGCAATTAAAGTTGCTTTTTTGTTGATGAATATCCAGAGTATATCTGCCAGAAATTTGTAGCTGTGTAAATATTCCAGAGAAGTTTTTATGAAGGGCTGCTTTTTTCCTAATGCAGGTCTTCTTTATGATTTAAATATGAAGATTACGAAAAAGGTAATAATAAATTAATAATTAAAAAAAAAAAAGAATTGTGTTAAACCATGTATGCTAATGCCTGTCAAACTTCGATGAACATTCGAACTTTTTAGTTACATTTTTTTTTTATCATTTGTTGAGGTTCTAGTTTCATATTTTCAGCTTCTTTAGAGCATCTCCAATGAAAAATTCTACATTTTATGTTGTATGACATGGAAAAAGAAAAATAGAAAATTGTGTTCCCAATGGTTAGGGTGAATTGTGGTATTATATGTGATGTGTAAAATTGTAATTGATTGGAGAAGAGAGATATATTGAATAAATAATATAATATATGATAGAAGTTGTTTAGAAGGACTTCTACATCTAGAAAACCTTCTAGACATTTTCCATGCTACATCAGATTTTTTGTGCCATGTGGCAACAAAATAAAGTAATAGAAAAACCATTGGAGATGCTCTTAGTTTCCCCCCTATAACTTCGCATTTTTTTTTAAGTTTTATGGAGTGATTAATATGTTTTTACTGGAAAATGTTAGAATATCACTTGTGAGTTGTCCCACATCGTTCATACATGGAAAATAGACCCACCTTATAAGACTAATGGGCTACTTCTCCTTCAACCAATTGGTTTTGGGATGAAATCCCATTTGGGCTTCATATGGGTTTTTCCCTTCTTTCATGGTGTCTTTTATAGTAGTGGGCCAACACCCATTTTCCCCCTTGGGCAAAACTTGCCAAAATGACACGATCAGTACTTGGTATTTGCAATATTGGTAACCATATTGAAATATATTAAATATTCAACTGCACTTATGTTACACAGCCTAATTACGACATGATTCTTTTAGAAATATACACTTTTGTTATAATAATGTATAATTCTGACATGAGTGTTTTACAAATATACACACTTTCACAATAAAATGTCTTACTTTGAAAAAAATACCACAATAGAAAAATGATATTTAATTATATAAATATATATTTTTATTCAAATAGTTCAACGGGTCTATCTATTAAGTATCAATTAGGTGGGTTAGCCAAAGTTTTTCATTTATAAAAACCAAACAAACAAAATTTTATCCAATATTGAATTTAAACTGAATCGAAATAACTTTTTTTTTTCAATATTTGGCGAGCATTAGAATAATTTATTTCAGTCTATTTATATCTATATCTATATCTATATCTATATCTATAATCTATAATATTCTAAATGAGTTAATTAATCTGTAAAAATATGATATGCCTACAATATCCTTACTTTTTCACATTCATAATGTCAGATTTGTAATTTAATATCCATTCTATACTATATTTTAATTATTAACTAATATATAATGTATTATTATATCCAACAAACAGCAAAACACGATCAAAGTCATTCTCTCTCAAGCGACCAAATAACGCGGCCAGGCCCCAAAAAAATTCATCCTCCTATCGATTCCTCCTCTCAGATGCCTTACTGTGAGTAAGAAGTAGGTAAACCAATTCTTGAAGTTATCTGCCAAGTTGATGTTAATTTGAAGAAGGAAACAAGAGCTATTTCAACCTTCTTTATGCTCTCTTTAGTACTGGTAATGTTTCTGAGTTTTTTTATTTTTAGGCTTCATATATAAAATTTTCAAAATATATTATTTAGCTAGGCATTTCCAACGATTGGAAGATAATTATTTATTGGATGTACTATTGATGTTAAATTAATTTGTTAAAATAACAAGAGAAATAAGATGATAACCGGAAACTATGATGAATGTCCTGTTTTTCGTTTGGTTAAGGGCTGGGTTTATTTTTCTTGTCAAACCTATGACAGCGTGATAATCATAGTTGTACTAATCTCACTGGTGAACCAACTGATTTCTTACATACACCTATCGATGGGTGATTTTTCTGAAAAGTAAGAACGATGTTTTTAAGAAAAAGGCTTAAACAAATTTAATTAAACATCTGCAGGCTGAACATTTGGATCCCATGCTCATTCAACAGACGAAAAAATGTGAGTGATGCTTTTGAAACTTGGAGGGCCCTAGTCCCTGCAAGATGTTCAGCCTTTCTTGTTCAATTTGTTTGCTGATCCTGTATGTTTTATGGTCATATCATGTGTATCTTACTAATTAGGTTGTTTGTTTTCATATTTATTATTATTATTTTTTTATTTCCCTGCCAAAGGATATCATTCACCTTCCGAGGTTGTTCCGATTTCTTCAACGTACTTTTGCGCAATTAATTTCAGTTTTACGAGCTCCTAAAAGTAAAGAAGGTTATGCTGCTATTGGAGGTGGTTCGCCATTGCGTAAAATAACAGATGAGCATGTTTCAGGGCTGAGTATCATTTTAATAGTTTTTGATATTATCAAGATGGAGACAGCTTTTAGGCTATAAAACATTTCATTCATACTCTTCGTAGGCAAGTGCATTAAAATCGGCACTAGAAGCTAAAGAATTTTCTGCAAATAGGACTATGTTGCCCTGCGGTACTGGCATCCACTCACTCAGGAAGCTGTCCATCAGGCAAGTTACTCACCTGAGCCTCCTGATAATTCTGATAAACGACGAAGGTCAAAATAGGAATTGCGCTGCTTTCTTGGTTGTTTTCCCGTTAGTTTTGTTTTCCGTCTTCAGAAGCTGTTTTCCCGTTAGTTTTGTTTGCCCCAACAGTTTTCCTCGACGTGGCCATACTTTTGACAATTTTTGCATTGATTTTTCTCTTGAAACCAACATTCTTCTTCTTTGTGATTATTTTTATTGCAAATTTCACATGGTGTATCATACCATACTTTCTTTTTGTTATATTCTATTTTGTTATTGTTATTTTCTCTAAATTTTTTCCCCCCAATTTTAGAATTCTGAGACCGTAAATTTAGTTTTGACTCAAATGAATTTTCTACTGTGTCATTTTCACGCATACTCAATCTTTTCTCATAAGCTTCAAGTGAACCTATTAATTCAGTCACTGACAATTTATTCAAATCTTTAGTTTCTTCTGTCGTCGTGACGATAGGATCATATTTAGCTGGTAGAGTAATTAGAATTTTTTCTACCACCCTTTTGTCAGTGATATTTTCTCCATATGCTTTTAGTTGATTTACTACTTCTCTTAATCGAGTGTAGTAATCTTTAACGGTCTCAGATTCTTTTATTTTCATATTTTTCAAATCTCTCCTTAAGGTTTGTAATTTTATATGACGTGCCTTGTCACTGCCCTGATATTCTTCTTTTAGAGTGTCCCATGCCTCCTTTGATGTTTGTGCTCCACTAATTCTTGGAAATAGGAACTCCGTCATGGCCATTTGTAGTGTGTAGAGAGCCAAACCATCTTTTTCTTTCTTCCGACGAATTTTTCTTTGTCCGCATTAGACAAAGTGGATATGTCCTAGGGGATAGTATACCCGTTTTCGACAATATTCCATAGGCCTTGAGACATAAAACATGTCCTCATTTTAATGGCCCAATGTTATAATTTTCGCCGGAGAAAATGAGAATTGGTATTTGATTGGTGTTTCGGAAAGTGGCCATTTTGAAGATTTAGTAGAATATGCGAAAGTAGAAGGATATGTGAAATTGGGGTATTTGGACAAGATATGTAAAAATAGAGGGATATGTGATAATAATTTCGCCCAAATATTGATCAAATCGGGCTCTGATACCACTGTTGGCATCAATGTAGAGGAAGAGAATGTATGAAGATAATGGAAGATAAATGTATTATTGTGGAAAGAAAGGAATTCAATTACTTTATTTATTTATTTTATTTATTTGGTGTAGTGATTTGTTGAAATAGGAAGAGTGTTTTTCATTCCCAATTTCACAATACAATGAGGCACAACTTACACATATATATAGCACAAAAGTGAAAATCTAGAGAATGCTAAGTCGGTGGGTTTTGCTTGAATGTATAAGAAATATCTAGATCAATGTTGTCACCATATCCTCTAGGATGTTCTCGGTGAGTCGGTGCAAATTGAGCATCAATATTCAACAGAGGCAAAATTGAAGCAAGGAAATTCGAAGGGAATAACACGAAGGTGAATTAAAGAAAGTAGCAACTGAAAATTCAAATGATTGTATGCCCGACTGTTAAACATAATGATAAAAATAAATGAGTAGCTAAAGAACAAGAAGACTTACCTGTTAGATTGCTCGGCCGAAGCTAGAGCAGATGAACGGCCATTCGGCCGGAGAAACAGAGCGAGAGATAAACATCCGGCAGCTCAAGGACTCCTTTTGGGCCTAATGTTACTTTCAGCCGTAGCAGCACTGTGAAACGGGCCAACCCAGCCCGGACCGATGGGCCCTCTGCGGGCTCGCCGAAGACGGTTTGAAGTGGGAAAACATTGTTTTGTAAAATATTTTTTTAATCGACCATTTGCTTGTGTGCCTTTTATGTCCCCTCGTCATTCTTGCCAACCATTGCAATTAGATTGTATAAAATTAATTTCATAATTACAATTGCGAATATTAAGGCTCAAGGCCTCGACAATCGCCTAGGCCTTGAGGTTCTCGTAGGAATATTGGAAATAGCTGGTTGCGCTCGAAAATAAGGCTTTTTAATGTCGTGTCGGGACCTCGAAAAATCATTGAATAGGAGTTGAGAAAGTTGTGGGGCCCATCGGGGTGGGAAGAATGAGTAGAAGATTCCTGGCTGTTTAGTTGTCTTCTAGTCTGTAATTGTGTGTTTTCTAGTTTAATGAAAG
>BKCP01004960.1:4454392-4509185 GCA_008636005.1 Striga asiatica | reverse complement strand
TTGTAAATTATTTTGTTCCCCCTAAATAAATTTTGTGGATCCGCCCCTGAATAAGGCTAAGAGGGCAACCACAGGTCGGTTGCTCACTCAGGTCCCAAAATAAGACAGAAGGACAACCATAAATTTTCTAAGGAAGGTACAAGCCTATACTCCAAGGGCTTTGCTCTCATATTCGGCAAGCACGTTCGGATGCAACGGAAAAATTATACGACAAACATGGATTTGAATTCTATGGATTACCAGGCTCGGAGGTTGGGATTCATTTTGAAAAATCAACATACTCGCATTTCAAATGAAGTACACGGTAGCCGCGAGCGCCGCTTTCTTCAACTTGGTTTGTCAATTAGCCTCTCGTGCCCCCTTCTTGGTCCATTTAAGAGCTTATTTGAGTGTCAAATTTCCATTTTTTTTTGCCAAGAGCGATGGGTAGTGAAGCCGAAGCCTTTGTTAATGCAATCGACGAAGTAAATAGTCGTGTGGTTATACATTTTGTCGTTTTTTTTTCGGGCAACGAGTGGTGGGTAGTGAAGCTGAAGCCCTTGTTGTTGCAATCGACGAAGTAAATAGTCGTATGGTTGTACATTTTGGTCAGTTTCTTTGATTTTTTTCGGCCGACGAGCGGGGAAAGTAGTCGAGCACCATAAATGCATGGCCTTTGTATATATGGACAATAATCATGCTTTGACGAATACAGAAAGCTGGAATTAACAATCATCTCATTCTCCTTCACAAATTCAGTACAAATAGTGATGAATATAGTAAAGGAGAAATGCTCCCCTACCCACGATGGACACATGTTAATATGTCCACCGCTTATGTGGCATGCACACATTAGTGATGTTAATATTTAAAAAAAAATACATCACCAATGTGTGCATGCCACATAAGCAATGGACATATTAACATGTGTCCACAGTGGGTAGGGGAACATTTCTGTATAGTAAAGCTTACTTATAATAATTAGGGTTTGTATTTTATTGATGATGGATTATTTAATGACATTAATTAAACCCAAACGCTAAGAGCATCTCCAATGTGGCTTTTGACATTATAAAAATTCATTCATATCATCAACTTTTGAAAGTGCGTTACAAATTTATTCTCCAATGCATCTAGTCATGAACTCTTTCATGATGAGGTGGATAGCATTTAATGTTAACAATGTTGAACACACTTTCTAATATCTAACACCATGTTAAACATGATGACTAATCAATTCACTTCATATTTGATTTAATTTTTTATTGTTCTTGTATTAATGATTATTTTAATTGGTCCACTTATACAAATAACTTCTTATGAAATTGATGCATTGGAGATACTAGTTTGATTCAAATTTCTACTCTTTTAACATTATTCCTACATGGATTAACATTACAATCATTGATTGACATGTGTTAAAAATTATTGTCTTTCAAAGCTATAACATTGGAGATGCTCTAATAGTCAAGTACAATTGTTAGTTGCTTGGGAATATCATAGGGAAATCGGTATTATGAGCCTCCTCTAGCAAGTCTTTCGCGGTTCAACTCAATTAGAGTTGAACAAAATACAATTTATTAGGCGATATGTGATCGATTATGGAAACAAATAAAACATCGTGATTTTATGTACAAGTTCAAAAAAGGTCGTGATATTTTACCAAAACGCTCGGGTTTTTTAGTTTATTTAATCATCGATTGGTGGCCACTTCCGAGTTCGATCATCGAACTTCACGATTCGTTTTGCAAAATGTCAAAAATCATAATACTTATTATAAATTAAAAAGAAAAATGGTTTAGTTAGCCTTATGCAACGTATTACAATTAATNACAAAGCTACAAAAATTCCTAAATATTTTCCAACCTCAAATAATATAATTTTTCTGTTTTTATATTCTGTTTGTTTAATAAATTTCACTTTTGTATGTGTACCATACTACCATACAGCATAAGAAGCGTCACACGAAGGGAAAAATGATAAAGTTGAAACACAAAAGAAGATTATGTCTATCCCAAAATCTGTATAAATTTACTATGACCTTATCCTCATTACAATTTAGCCAAACCTGTGCTAATTGCAATGATTCTACTTTTTACATTTGTGTTCAAAGGTTAACAAAATTCATCCTTTTTTCTGAAAATGCAGTACAAATGTTGTGGGGGAATGAAACACGTGTCACAACTGAAATTAAAACATTTATCTATCCCAAATGCCTTAGAATCAGCAAAAATGGGTTCACATAACTGCCTTAGTCATTGCTCAAGCGCTAGTCAAAGGCCTGTTTGACGCAAACATTTTGACAAATTAGACTGCAATTTGTATATTTATTATTTCCCTTTTCGAGTTATTCTCTCTCTCTCTCTCTTTTTTTTTTAAAAAAAAAAATTGTCTAAGTGAATAATTTGCACAAACTAGAGAAGGGGTGAAAATAAAACTCTAGATTCAAATTAGGGAAAAATTAAAAATTATACCTAGTAACTTTCATAAATATTCAAATTAAAAATTGCAAATTATACCTAGTAGCTTGCTTAAATGTCAATTTTATTCGGTAACTTTTCGATTGCTTGAAATGTTCACTAACTAAAGAATCACGAATATTCTCTCGAAGTACTAGTTAATGGGGGTAGTTTTTTTCCTACTTTTTATGCTCGATTTTTATTAGTTAGACGAGATTTTGTACGACCGCAGAAATTATTTGGTAAAACCGTAAAAATGTCATTTACCCTAGTAATTGGTATATTTTCAATACGATTTTAAAAGATAATTTCCTAGAGAACTTGCCACTTGTGATTACCATTAATCGTAGACTTCTAATTATGATGCTATAAAAGTCAAATTTATGCAATATTACTCAATTATTATAGAAGTTGTAGAGTATATTAATTTAACATTGTCAAACATGACTCAACGGTGCAATGTGTACATAGGCTTGCGGATCCAAATGACAACTATAGTGATTGCTTTCACTTAATACTCGATAGAAACTCATTTCTAAACAAGCCAAAATTCATTTGAAGGGGTCATAGTCTAGGAATATATCCCTTATAAAAATTAAAAAATAAAAATTTTATTTGTAATCTTGTTCACTTTTCACACTAATCCTCACAAATTAAGGTTTCAAGGCTTATAAATAGGCTCTTGAGGATAGCACACATTTCATTCACCCATCAAACATTTTCAATATTTTCAAGGCATATATATATATATATATATATATATATATATATATATATCCATCTCTTATGTATGACATCGCAATGGGCCGAAAAATAGACATGAAAAAGATCGAAGATGTGACTAAATGTCAAGTGACGTTCTCTAAGAGGCGAAGTAGTCTGATGAAAAAGGCGAACGAGATAGCGGTTTGTTGTGATATAGATGTTGCGTTTGTTGCGTTTTCGCCTTCTGGACGAGTCAGCAAGTTCTGCAATCAAAAAAGGTTCATCTTAGAAGAAGTTTTTGCTAAAAACACAGTGTGATTTATATTAATTAAATACATAAAAATGTGTTTCACAGGATTGAAGATGTGCTTCATCGATATGTCAATTTACCACCAGAATGTAGATTGAAGTAATTTTTTTTATTTATTTTTTTACTTTTAAATGTTTGTGTTTTCAATTTTTCCAAGATTAATTGGCATCTAACCATTTTATATCTATATATGAACATTTTTTCTCTGTGTTTTGGTGGGCTTGGTGAGGTTCAGTCACATAACTAATGTGCAGGTATGTTTTTCACTATGTAAGAAATTTTGGTGCCATGATTGATAGGAATATTCACATGTTTTTATTGTAAAATTTTACTCTTTTATTTTATTTGCATGAAGAGAAAGATGGAAAAGTTGCGGCAACTTGATCACATTAAGAGTGAAACAAACAAATTACAGTATCTCGACAAACAGTAACATCTCTTTTCCTCTCTCTTGGAGTATTTTTGGAGCCTTAGAATTGTATAAATAATATTTATTATTATTATTTCTAGCAGTATAAATAATATAATAAAATAATTTATTTACATGTAAAATTTACGGCTGAAAGTCTTAATATTATTGTCTCTCTTCATAAATATTTACCAAAATATACAAATATGTTTATTCTGAAATTAATTATATTAAAATAAATAAATAAGAAAAATATTGCCTAATTAACTGGGGTTGGGTCAATTGGGTCGATAGCGAGAGATTTGTAACAGTCCAAATTCCCGAACGGACCCAAATGTGGCTCCGCCTAACTTTTGACCACTTTAATCTTTTTTTTTTTTTTTTTTCTAACTAAAATTTAGAGTTAATTGTTACATAAAATGTTGAATATATGTTTGTCTTGATATAATCCTAAGTAATTTAGTATCTGACTGGAATTATTTGATTTTGATACATGTCGAATTCTGCAATATGTTGTGATTCTTGAAACGCATCAATACAAATATACAATAAAAGAATTGAGGTAATTTTTTCTCCTACCCTTATTTTTGGGCACGCTAAAGTTATGCTTTGATTATTTTATTTTATTTTATTTATGTATTTATTTTTGTTTCCTTTTTGTTCACTAAAAACAATCACTTCCTATCAGAATCTTGAACTGCAAATTAAAAAGAGTGGTCTAGAGCTGCAAATTTTGGAAGCTGATTTGAGGTAAACCTCCTATTAATTTTGAAGCCCTTCATTGTTAGTTAAAAAACTTTTTTGACAATATCTAAACCTACCTATCCTTGAACGGTAGAGTGTAGCAATTCCGACTAAACACCGGCCGACTTGATCCATTGCCACAAGTAGAGCTATAATACATTATTTTTTATTTAAAAAGCAATAAAGATTAGATCGACCTAACCATCAGACCACGAATTAAAAAAACATTATGCAGGGACTACGAATTAGATCCAGAGCAAGAGCCCTCTTTACACCAGTTATCATGGTGTGAAAGAAACATAAAGAACTCAATAGAAAGAGTCATAGCTAGAAAAGTAAGTCCAAAACCTTAGCTATTTCTATTCCAAACCAAGTTATATGTATGTATGTATTATTCATGTTGAGTCTTTTTCAATCATATCAATTGACACTCAATTTTGTCACCAAATTTGTTCTGTTGTATAGAGTGTCTTATTTGGAAACTCATCAACATCGTCTACACCCCCAAACTTCCAAGTAAGGAGAATATGTTTCCATGACAAAAATTGCATGATATTGTACTTCTCTATGTACATACTTAGGATTTTTAGTGAAAAAAATGGATCAGATGGAGTTGGAGAATCAAGACAACATTCTATTTTCCTCTAACTTGAACGAGAATGAATCGACTTTAACACCACAACAAAACCCTACTACCGGGCAAATTCTGATGCAACTCGATCCTTGGATAAGTCCATACAGGTGAGAACTTTCACCATATGTTTTGTTTTCATCAAACTAAACAATATTAGACAAATGTAATATTGTTTCATGTTCGTATTACCGAAAAAGTGATACTAAGTTACTAACCATAATGATTCTCCCTTCATGTAGAGCCATAATCCGGGATAACATATTTCAAGACGCACTTGATCCTTCAGGATACATGCCTAATATGAATCCCGGGCCATCAAATGCATCCAACTTTCCTATCCCACCAAACATATGCAACTTTCCTATCCAACATTGTTCGGTCATCTTCGAATCAGAGCCTATGGTGAAACTAAATGCTCAAATCCCGCCATCACAAATTCCACCACAGGTAGAAATATTTTAACCGAAATATGAACTTTTTCAAGAACCTGTTTTTGGTTATTTCTTAGTTAAAGAATATCAATATTTTACTGCAGCAACCATTTGGTGTGCTGGATCAAGCTTTACCCAGCTTTCCTCGAGAACATAATGTTAATGCCTGGAATAATTTCTCCACGGTACTTTGACAGCATACTACATTTATTTACATTCTGGAAATGGCAGTAATTATAATATCATAATTAACACAGGGATTATCGAAAATCCTTACACAGACATCGTCTTTTCCAAATGCAATTCAAGACTTCACCCAGAGCGTGTGCAACAGCCAGCTTCCAAGGTCAAAAAAAAAAATCACATTTTAGTTGTTACGAGTTTTTTCCAAGAAAACAGCAAATTCATGTGATTTGAATTCCGCATATATATAAGTCCTAACATTTCTTCTACTTTATCTATGGTTTCAATAGATTCGCGTTTACCACAATGACTACAACGACTACACCTCACTCTGACCAGATGAACACGACCAACACGCAATACGCAGATTTGAACTTGAATCCATTCTCGAGTACAATAAAAGATGAAATAGGTCAACTTAACCTAAATCTTGGTAATGGCTCGAGTATCAATAATAACGAAGAACAAGAAGAAGATCGTCCAAGTAAAAGGCCAACTACCGGTCAAGATGAAGATCCATATCAAGTTCATCCACAATTAGTAGAAGCAAGACAAGATACGACTCCCCCTAATCCACAGCCTGAGGTAAACCATCCAAAATCTACTATTTATCTTATTTTTTTCATTCATTAATGCCTCTAAAGGGTCAGAAAACCAAAAAACGAAAATTTTAGCAATTGACATATGTAGCTCTCCGAAGATATTTTGGCGAAAGAGAAAAACTCACTCAATCTTCTAATTATCTTTGAGCTGCAAGTAAAGGCAATTTTCTTGTCATACAGGAAGCATTGGGGGAGAGGACAGTATGGACAACAAATGTTGAAAAAAGCAATTTATGGGAATGGGAGGACTTGCTTCTTGATGAGAATTTTAACTTTGGAAATGTTTCCAAGTAATGAGAAACAAAATGAGGAACCTTTTGTGTTGTCCTAGACACATTTCATTTTGGCAAAAGTTGAGTTTTAAGACGTTCGTTCATATTTTGTTTTCTTATGACGCGTGATATCAGAATTACCACAGATCAATAGTACTTTTCACCATAAGTTCTCATGTGCTATAGTTGTTTTCTCATGTGCTATATATGTTAAGAGCTTATAAAAAATAATTACAACAACAACAACATACCCAGTACATTCCCAACAGGTTGGGGTCTGGGGGTCAGTTGTACGCAGACCTTACCCTTGTAATTATACAAGGAGGCTGTTTCTGTAGCGACCCAAGGTGCATTCCGCCGTTTGATATATTTTTTTATAAAAAATAATTATTTAGTAAATAAATAAACACATATAATTCCTCTCCAATAAATAGCAAACAAATCCGTTTTGGACTTTTAGTAAATACTCAGGCACAGGGAAATTTTCTGATGAGAATCCTCCAAAACAGTAACCAAATATTCAGCAATTACTGACACTTGGCTGTTTCCTGATATCACTATACCTCCGAAAATATTGGAGCAAGCCAATGCAATTCATTAACATGTAACTACTACAGATATAAGTAGAGATGTTAAGTGGGCTAAAGCCCGTAGGGCCAGTCCGTTTAGCCCGGAAAATAACAGGGTTAGGTCCTCTATTTTCCGGTACGCTTAAATCAGTGCATTTTTTTTTTTCTTGGACCGTTTAGCACGAAGCCCGCTAGGACTAGCGCGAAACCGTTAGGGCCAATACATTCAAATATCAGCATTAGATGAAACATGCAAGAGAAAAAATAAAAGATAAAATGGACACTCGCACAAAGACTCACAGAAACTGAAACTGAAACACGGCATTGCTTCGAAAACGAAAAGGATTCGGCCTAGCTGCTACGATTACATTTTCAACATAAAACATACATCATCATAAACACAGCCCAGATGATAATTTCACATGAAGGAGAGGAGTTGCTCTGCAAATTTGAGTTTGTACTGCAGAGCAATTCAACTTTATAGTGTACTCAGAAATAATAAAAATAAAAAAGGATCGAAGTTTAAGAGAAATGAGTAGCAGAAAGAAAGCTGGAAAGAAAAAGCACCTTTTTTTTCTCTCTTCATTTTCTTTGGTACAATATCATCATCAAGGGCAGGCCATTGAAGGCGCAAGACTTCTTTTCTAACAACAGGACACATTAAATCCCACAAAACCGTTGCATTCAAGCGATTTATACCTCAAATCCTGGTACACGAGGAATCAAAATCGTCGGGAGCAACTCTCGCGATCCAAGTACTGAGAGTCTTCTTGACATCTGCATGGTTCACATATGCCAACTCGTACATACTGCACAGATTCACCACAAGCGTCTCGTTTAGTGCCACAGTCGGCACCCTCTCCAATGCACTCTCCAACACCTTAATCGAATCTGACAAGTCTCTCAAGTACATCAAACAGAGTGCTTTATTATTAATCGCCACAAAATCCGATCCATCCCTCTCTATACACTCCTCGTACTCCCTCACGGCAGATACATAATCTTTCCCCACCAAATACATCAATGCTTTGTTCCTGCTCACCAAATTTTTCAACTTCAAATCCCCACTATCAGCCCCCGTCGCCATACTATCCACCAACTCAAAGCTCCGTTTTGCACCATCCAAATCACCATACTGCATTTGCACGTACCCTAGTTGTGAAATCATTAAAGGGTCCTCATTTTTTACTATCTCAGACTTCAGCAAGGCCAAACATACCTTGAACTCCTTCTGGCTCAAATGATAACCGACAATCGTATTGACTACAAAAGTCTCTCGCTTTTTCCAAAGGGTTAGCGATACATCACTGATCGAATCTGGATCTCGGGGCAATTTCTTCTCACGGATGAAATGCAGGAGAGTGTAAAGGCGATCAAGGGATAATTGACGGTCACCTAGGGTTAATGGCAAGTGAGCGTGCAGCCAACGGAGGGCAAAAGGGACCATTGACCCGGGCTTGTGATTCGGGTAGTGTTCTGGGTATGATTCGAATCGGTACTGTTTGGAGTCGAGATCTTCGTCCATGGTTTGAAGCTCGTGCTGCGCGTCTGAGTAGCGGCGGAGCTTGACGAGCGCAAGGAGGTTGAAAGTGAGGTAAATGAGGTGCTCGTGAGGCTTGGTGAGGAGGGAGAGCGAACGCGAACGAGCCACCTTGTCGAGGATTGTTCGCCACGCGCCACGGCAGGCGAGGTCCTGCAGTGTGGAGAGTTCATGGCAATGGGAGTTTAGTGATGCGTACGGGCTTGAAAGTGGATCGTCCGACAATAAAACGGGTGGTGATTTTGGCGAAGGAGATTTTTCGGGCGTGTCCATCGTTGAGGAGAGCTTATGTCCGCCTAATGTTCTTGGGTCGAATGGTGGCTTGAAAGAAAGAACTCCTGGCCCATAGTAAAGTAGAAGTCATAAGCACCTTTGCCGAGACAGAAGAAATACTATCAATTATTACAATAAATACAGAAAATCACCCAACACATGCACTGGTGGAAATTGACCCTGATAAAAAAATGCCTTTTACCACTTGGGCTAAAGCCAATTCCCAAATATTCATTATTTTTTAACATAATTTTCAATAGTTTTTCCAGAATATTTGAAAAACTTTTAACATGATGTTCTTTCTTTTCTGTTAAACAGAAGAATCACCCTTACGAAGAAAGTGTTTTACAAAAAAAAACATTATAGCATTTTATCTCAACGAAGCCTCGTGAATTTATGCACAATGTTCTTTCATGAGCTGTGAACTTCTAATATAAAAACTGAAAAACATCCATTGAAACTAAAAAATATGATTACGTAGAGGTATCGTTTGATAGTAGAACTTTTCCTTATGCATAAACCTCTGGAAAATAAATACAGAGATAAAGAATGGAATTAACAGTATACACATGCATAAATCATCAATATCTATTCGAGAAATATACCGATTAAATAAAATAGAAAATAAAAAGAGGTGCTCAACAAAAGAAAACCTAAATGATGTAAAGCATTAACAGCCTTTTGGGCCTTAAACTAATCATTACATAAGCACTAATAGGATATTGCAAGTTGAAACCAAATTTCAATCTGAACTCTGAAACACAAGCTTTCCTGAGAATATTTTTCATGCGGTGGATAGTGATGATAAATTTCGATTAAATTAAAAAGTAAGAACTGTAACATGTGTATTTTCAAAAAGATTTTGGTGAACACTTGTGTTCTTGCCATGGGGGAGGGCCTACTACTAGAGCTGTATCCAAGCCAAGCTGAACCCAAGCAGTTAGATACTCGAACTCGACTCAAGTCTTTATTCCGCTAGGCTCGAAACACACTCTACAAGGTTAATGGGTTGAGAGTAAGGCTCGACTCGTTTATTTACTTATATATTCAGCTCCAGCTTGAGTTCGGCTTGTTTTAAACAAAAGTTCGTTCGAAAATTGAGCATATAAGTCTCATCATTCATTTTTTTTCTTCTTCTAAAATTTCTGGTGATAATTTCAAAAACAACGTATCCAAGAAAATCACAAATGGCAAAGCAATGAACACAACTGTGTTGCAGGAAGCCTAATTTCAACTAATATAGCCACTGGTATAAAAAATTTCAGTTGCCAAATAGTTGTCTCCATAAAGAAAATTGCAGAAATGCACTGCCTTTTTTCAAAGGACAGAACCAAGAAAAAGACATTAACATGCGGCTGAGGCTAAGGAATTCACAATTTGAACACCAACCCTAAAATTTCCAGCCAAATTCGCTAATTAGTAATTACTCTCGATATGCTTTGAATTACTAAAACAATAAACCTCGAATAGAGGACAAACGGAGTAAATCATGAAGAACGTATCAAGGAAAATTCAATTTACCAGTTTCCAAATAGGGATCTGAACAGTTGCCGGTGATAGAAGATCGAGCGAAGCGTCTTTAACAGGAGACTGATCTGATGCGTAGGACTTAAAAATTAGCCTAATTTACAGTTCAGCTGAATGGAGAAAATTGCTGATCGACGATGAGACTTCCAATTCGCTCAAAAGTAGTCCATTGTTACAATTTTGTTCCCATATAATCAATATTGTAATTTTAGTCCATACAAAATTACTTTTACAATTTTAACCAGAGAAATTACTGTAGAGCTTCATTTTTTTTTAATTTTTTTGGTATTATATCACAATAATGTCTGAATTTTCAATTTTCCCAATTTAGAGATTCGATTTTAAATTATTTTCAAATGAATACCTACTTTTATATTATAGTTCTCAATTTAAGACTCCAACTAACTTTATATTTTTACATAATTATGTAAACCAAAAAATTATTATTCTGAATTTTATGTATTAATAATTATATATCTTTAGTAAAATTACTTAAGCAAGAAAATTAATTCATTTAAACTAAATTTATGCATTTATACCCGCATTAAGGTCACATACTTTAATTTACTAAATGGAAGTTTGAAAAATCGATCAAGTTAGAAAGCATTTGATCAAAATGCTGAAATTTTGTGGATTTGGATCTTCGCAAAGCATTACAATTCGCAAGCTTGAATTATTGTTTCGTTAGGTCATTTTTATGGCGAATTTTTTAACATACCACAAAATTTTAAAATATTTGTAAAAATACGAGGTGTTGTATATTTTTTTTTTGGTACAATGGAAGAAGGCAAAAGCTTAGGGTCCCTTGACAGTAGAGATGTTAAATGGTCCTTGGCCCGACGGGCCAGCCCGTTTAGCCCGGAAAAAAAGAGGGTTAGGTCCTTTTATTAGTAGCCCGTTTAAATCAGGGCTTTTTAGGCCCGGACCGTTTAGCCCGAAGCCCGCTAGGGCTAGCCTGGAACCCGCTAGGGCTGGCCCGTTTAACTAGGGTTGGGCGGTGTAAATATTTGCATCAAGTAAGTAATATACTCTTAAATTCCTTGTATATTATAATTTTGATATTTTACTTCACATGTAAGTACGAGTTGTAATGGATTATTATGATTTTGAAATATAATTATTAACAATATTGTTATTGTACTTCATACCAAAATATTTGAGCCAATCAGAACGACTAATAAGAAATACATGAAACATAGTGATAGATGATAAATACTAAATTGCCGTTGAAAATAATTTTTAACTAGCCGTTGTTATTTTTTTTTATATTTTTTACTCTTTTTATTTTTTATTTTTTTTATATATTATTATTATTATTATTATTATTATTATTATTATTATTATTATTATTATAGCCATAGCCCGCATAGCCCGTTTAGCCCGAAGCCCGCTAGGGTTAGGGTTAGGTCCTTTTTTTGGTAGCCCGTTTAAATCCGGGCTTTTTAGGCCCGGACCGTTTAACCCGAAGCCCGCTAGGGCTAGCCCGAAACCGCTAGGGCTAGCCCGTTTAACATCTCTACTTGACAGTTATGCTCCGCGGTAAGCAACTCCAATAAGATCATGCTGTAGCCACGGGGTAACCATCGAAGGGGGGGTCTGATAAGCGTTGACAACCACTCGGCCATTGATGCGTTACGGACGCCAAACAATCAGTCGCAAAATTCGCCTCTCTATAGCAATGAATCACTCTAGACTCCCATGCCCGGTTAAGCAACTCACGAATGGCTCGGACCAGACTTCCATGAATTCCAAGGTCCTCCGTGAAGCCCCCATTCGCCATGGACACCACACTTTGATTGTCTACTTCAACAAGTATCTTACGAAACCCCAAATCCCATGCAAGTAGCAGACCTTGAAAAAGGCCCCACAACTCTGCTCCCGTAATGGAACAATACCCAATATTCATGACAAATCCCCCGAGCCAACGCCCGACTTCATCACGGATCAAACCCCCCGCAGCCGCCATCCCAGAAGAAGGAAGAAGAGACCCATCTGTATTGATTTTAACGAATACAATGCTAGGAGACTCTCACCGAATGAACCGGGTTTCTCGACCGTCACCAAGACCTGTCAAGCGATCAATGGCCAATGTAGCACGTTTGATTCCATGAACAAGTAGATGAACCTCCCGGATTTTATTGGCCACAATGAACTCCTTATCGGAAAAGATCTTTTCATTTCGTCCCTTCCAAATTTGCCACACTGTAACCCCAAAGACAGTCTCCCATCCTACGACCCCAATGGCCAAACCATTTTGAAGGTTCTGGAGCAACCACTCCCGTAACGACAAATTAAAAAACTCTGAGTGTCGATAAGCAGGTATTAAGCTCTGCCAAACCTTCTTCGCTCTTGCACAGTCGCGCAAACAATGGAGGATTGATTCGTCACTCCGCTCACAAAGGGTACACACAGAAGACTCGGCTAGGTGACGGCGGCTCCGTTCAGTGTTTGTTAAGAGCTTACCTTGAGCCACAAGCCAGAGAAATTGACGAACTCTTTGCGGTCCCACCCATTTCCAGATGATGCGCCATATCAAATGTGATCAGAACTCGGCTGAGGTTGTAGCAACGACAAGTAAGCCGATTTTGTGGTGAAGCACCCGTTTTCTGATAAACCCCAGTACGACACGTCAGGTCCAACAAGCCGGGATGGTGGCGGAATAGCGGCTATGCGCAACAAAAATCCTAGTCGGCACCAGGTGACTGAAAAGTTCCCACTTTCATTGGCCCGAGCCATTGACATAATCGCTAACAGTCCAATCGAGTTGATGATCTGGAATAGGTCCCAACACCTCTTGAAGAATAGGTCGCGTGCTGTGTGACCAAATATCTCGCCAAAACCGTACAGTTACCCCATTGACCACCGAACACCAGAGCGCACAAACGGCCACACCTTGCTGATAGCTCGAAGAAGGGCCGAACCTTTGGGAAAAACGTAATCTGTCATCATCAAAGCGGGTTTTAGTTTATACTTGGCCAGGAGGATCCGAACCCATAATGCATGCGGCTTAGTCAATAAGGACCAACTAAGCTTCATTAAGAGGGCGCTATTCATCTCGCATTGTCGTTTGATTCCAAGACCCCCGAGCTCATTGGGTAAACACATCGTATCCCAAGACACAAGGTGAGCTTTCCTGTTCGTATTATTGCCTCCCCACAAAAAGTCACGGCATCGCTTTTCTAATCCATCACATTTCGCATTTTGTAACCAAGCTGGTTGCATGGTATAGAAGGGTAGAGATAAAACCACCGACTGTGAAAGAACTAGACGACCTGCAAGAGACAACGTGCTCGCCTTCCATCCTGCTAACCTCCCATCCGCCTTATCGAGAATATCCCCAAAAGTGTGGTTGGTGACACGACCATGAAGGACCGGAACTCCGAGATACTTCCCTAGGGTGTGGGTGATCAAAAAACCCATGGTACTGGCCAGAGATTGTTGGAGGTCATCGGGGACATTTCTCGAAAAGAAGACATCAGTCTTGGCTTGGTTAACCTGCAGACCGGACATTAAACTAAATTCCGAGAGTACCGAATGAACCAAATGCGCTTGATCGTCGGTCGCTTCAAGAAACAAAAGGAGATCATCGGCAAACATGAGGAGCGGAACTTGAACCTCGTCCCCACCAACCATCATCGGTCGCCACGTCCCGGTTGAAACGTGACTGTGGATTAAGTGGGCTAGTCTTTCGATGCACAACACAAATAGGTAAGGCGAGATCGGGTCACCCTGCCGCACTCCACGATTAGGAAGAAACTCAGCACTAGCGGCCGAGGTGGTGTATATTAATTGCATGTATACTTTATTGCTGTTATTTGGTGATGAAATAGAATCAGTTACCTAAATATCCGTTACCATGTTTAATTAAAAAACAATCTTCCTACAATCACGTTAAAATGAAAAATAAAAGGTAAGTCAACATTACCTCATAATTAGAATTTTGTTCTTATCATGCTCGGCGAAAAGACGTTGAATTTTTCTTCTACAGAACATACATGATCACGTAAATCGAGTGTATATTTTATATAGATTTTATGTATATGTGTGTCCCGATCTGACTTGAATTACGAGAATCTCAAATATATATTTTACGTATATTTTATGTATATGTAGGTTCGGTTTG
Source organism: Striga asiatica (assembly GCA_008636005.1). Classification (NCBI taxonomy): domain Eukaryota; kingdom Viridiplantae; phylum Streptophyta; class Magnoliopsida; order Lamiales; family Orobanchaceae; genus Striga; species Striga asiatica. The sequence goes on along the minus strand of BKCP01004960.1, from coordinate 4,494,425 downwards.
AGAAACGATTGAAACTTGAGTGTATATTTTTACGTATATTTTATGTATATGTGGGTTCGATTTGAGAAAAACGATTGAAACTTGAGTGTGTAATTAATGTATATTTTATGTATATGTGTGTCCCGATTTGTAACTGACTTGAATTACGATAACCTCAAGTGTATATTTCATGTATATTTTATGTATATGTGGGTTCGATTTGAGAAACGATTAAAACTTGAGTGTATCATCACCTCATTCATCTCTTCCTTTAAATTCCAAAACTTGAGTGTATCATCACCTCTTTCATCTCTTCCTTTAAATTCCCCTTCGGTAGCAATTCAAGTTCAGAACAGTGACCCAAGAAGCATCTAAAAAACGAACAAGCGTACATCCTTATATCCAACAACAATTATTATTAATTTTTATTTTTTTTGGCTTGTGAGTATTTAATTAACTTACAAGAGAAGTGTTTGAGAAGAGACGCAGCGACCTCTCTGAGAATCCAAGAAACAATTAGAGAAAAACCAAAGAGGTTTTTGCAACATTATGTTATCTTCTGAACTAGTAAACATCCACTTGTTTTCCTTTCGCTTCTTTAAGTTTATACCTATGCCAGCTTTTAATTTTCCTACAAATATTCCCCCAAAGAGTTAAAAGCAGAGATAAGAGGATGCCTTGGCTATCCTTGCACCTTTTTGGATTCAAACCGCAAAAGTTGTCCTTTTTATGTTAAAATGCTGGAGTGTCGTTGAGATTTAGTGAGAGTTATGATATGCTTTATGTTTTTTGGGAGTTTTAATTTCTTGAGTATTGAGATCAATAATTTGCTATCAAAGTATATGCAATATTCTCAACTGAAAGAATTTTGATTGTGCAATTTTAAAAGTCGTCTGTGTTTTGTTGGTTGATGCTTCCCCAAAGACTTTAGAGTATTTTAAGTGCTTTTGACATCCATACTACATGAATGAGAGCCATTTTCTAAATATAAGTTGCTTCAGATGAACATATTCAAATGATAATTAAAATTAAAAGAACTATGATAAAAATAAAAATAAAATCTAATAGAATTTTGTGCCTATCAACTCTTGCAAACCTGAACACATTCATTCATAACACTTCGCTCCAAGTACTTATTTGACTAAATGTGGAAATTATATTTTTTGACCCTGTTGTGAAAAAGATTAATCTTTGCCCTTAATATTCTTTGTTAGATGGTTAGATTATATGCCTTTAACTTATGTTCTAAACTTTAAGCATCCTGTGCAAAAAACCTTCCAGTCATCAAGACATCAACTGCATCTGTAAGCTTTATAAGACTGTTTTACAAAAGAAATGTTGTACCCTCTATATGGATCTTAAATGCGAGTTAGGAATTTACAACATCTTAAACATAGTTGAGTTGCATAATTTTGAAAGTTGAAATTGGCTCGCGTGGTAAAATTTTGTTGCTGTTGCAGGATCATGTGGCGTCAGCTCGTGACCGTAAACATGTGGTTTGAAGCTGTTGGAACAACCCCTATAATGATATGAAGCAGCTCACAGAATCCATGAAACCTGAATCTTGATTTGAAAAATGTTGCTCTCTCTTTGGATGTATAATGTATCTCTGTGGTAAGAGGTTGAAACTATGTCTGTTTTGACATTTATAAATTTCAGTTTTAAGTGTTGGATAATGAAAGGTCAGAAATTCTTGGGGTGTGTGAAAAACGAACCTGAACTCAGATATGGAATTGGAAATCAAATACGTTCGATTGCGGTGTTTTATTCTTATTTGGTACATTGATACGTGTATTTTATTATTTTATGATGACTATCGTTAAGGAAATGCTCTGTATCATCTCCTGACTAGCCTGTACTTTTACGTTGAAGGATACCTCGTTTTTCCATTTAAGAGGTAAATTTCTTGTGTAATTATTATTTTTTTTTTTCTTTTCTAAGAAGCACAATAGTAAAATAGAATGTAGTTCTTGATAGGAAATATTTTATTTTTCTATGTAAAATCTAATTATGGGCAAGATATTACATATAATTATATTAGTTATTCAATTAATTAATATAATTCAATTAAGTGATCTAAATAAAGTAGAGTTCGCGGACGTAATTAATATGATGAGTTAGACTTGCTAAATACCTAATATTATTAAATTTAGGGAATAATGAGCGACCAACCGTTTATTGATTATTGGTCTCAATAAGCTAAATCAAACACAACTCTGTGTTCTCTCTTTCGTAATTTTGAGCGACAGGTCCCATATGAAAAATGTAAGACCATTTAGTTGAGGAAGACTGTAATACCGACTACATTCATGATCCAAATCGTGTTCGTAATCCAGATCGTATTCAATGTAATATTCATGGTGATCGAATACATAGATTCAATTAAGATACTTCTGCTATTTAAATACGATTGTTGATTATTCGATATGAATGTTCGTGGATTAAAACGATAGTTTTCACATGATTAATTCCAAATTTTCAACAATTCTAACTTTGAAGGTGGAATGTTCATTTGCAACACTTCATGGTGACTAATATCATTTCATTACAAAATATTCTTGCTCTCTTCAGGAAAAGAAATGCAAAATATTAATACAATACAAAGACAAGGGGCGACTTGAAAAATTTGACAAACTAGGCAGTGCATTAAATAATTGAAAACCAACATGCCCAGTAAGTTTAAACTATCATACTTGGATCTCAGAAGGGGCTCATGCACATAGATTCTTTTACGGGAAAAAAAAAAGAAGACAAGTGGTGGACAAAAAAAGAAAAAGAAAAAAGGGGGTGGACAAGAATCAAAAGCCCGTATTTGCTGAATACGGCTTTTGATTTTTTTATTTGTAAAACGTATTCCGTGAATACGGTTTCCTTTGTAAAAAAAATGTAAAAAACGTATTCCTTAAATACGTTTTTTAATTAAATTACACAGAAAACGTATTTACGAAATACGTGCTTTCTATGTTGGTCCACTCCCCCCTTTTTTTTTTGTTTTTTGTCCACTTATTATTTTTTTATTTTTAAATATATAAACTGCCCCATGCACATAACTAAAAGTCACCAATTTGTGAAAAACTGACACCTCTGAACTGCAACTTCTGGTAGTTCATGTCAACAAACCTACAATTGATTCAAAATTACTCAGCCCATTCGCGGAATATCATGACGAATCAGTACAACAGATTGAGCAATTTTTCAAAAGCATGACCTCTCTAGAAATTACGATAATAACCTCATCTTCCTATAAAAGGTACAAATCGTGATACTTTTAATTTCTCTATTTCAACCAAAGATTCACTTCATCTCAGAGTACTGTAAGTAATGAACTCAGTCGAAGTAAACTGAAATGGTTGGTGTGGGATAGGATTCCTGAAATAAAGAAGATAATCATAATATTAATATTATAAAAAGAAAATTTACTTTTTTTGAAGTGGTAAAATTTTCACTCACTGTCGAGGGCCATAAACTTTGATTTCGCGCACATGAGTGTCCCTTCCATTTAGGTGATTAGACAAGACAGTAATTTGCAACATGAATGTATTCACAAATGTTTCCCTGATACATATAAACAAAGGAGTTTGTTTAGGGCGTGCTTGTTTATGAAATATTTCATTCAAAATGAATTATTTTAGTTAACTATAGTTAATTTTGAAAAAGGTAGTATGGTTAATTGTTAGTGGGATATAAATGATTGAAAATGATTATTAATGATTTGATGTAAAAGTAGGATATAACTGATTGGAAATGATTAAAAATGATAGGTAGTTAAAATTATGTGAGTGGATGAATAGTGAATTAAAGTTGATGTGATATGTAAGAATGATTGGTTTATAATATTTAATTATATAAATAATATAAATGATAGTGGGGTTGAGTTAAAGTTGAGTTAGATTTTGAGTGGGAAATGAATTATTTCATAAACAAGCATGGTTTCCTAAGATTAAGGACATAACATTGCCTCCTTCGGCACAGAAAGATTTACTATAAAAACATTTCTCCTCGTAGTTTCATGTAGATAGATCATCCCATGGATTGGTAAATTTAGAACTGAAAATACAAATATTAACTGTTGACACACGTAACAGAAGCACATCAATATATTTGACTAACACATGCTGTTATATGTTCAGCCAGCATCAAGTCACAACTTTAAATGAAAACAAAAAATAAATAATCTGTTGCTAACCTTGGATCCGTCCCAGATAACGGTATGTACACCCATCCAGCTGGCTTAACAAGTTCCACTGCTTTTATCTCCTGTACAATCAATGGCATGGCAAGAAAAATCAAGTAATATATAATTCATGCACTCATGTTACCACGATTAATAACCAAAATCAATTAGTATACATAAAACAGGATAGGTTACTGTGGTCCTAGTGTAGAAAATAGTAGATCTGGATTATCCGTGTGTCCATATAGTACATACATGCTCTAAATCCAATCATTAGTCAAAACCGCAAATACATGTAGCATTACATTGCATTATATTGCTATGCTATTAAAAAAAAAAAAAAAGGAAAAAAGCGGCAAATCTAGCATGTAACAGAGGGGCATGTCCATCCGCCAACACTTCTCCAACAATTTAGTTCAAATTTAAAGGAAAAATAATTCATATCTTTGAAGGGTGATATCTTCCTTGGTTTATTCTTTTTAATTGAAAAATATATCAAATTAATCATCTTTTCACTATCTAGGATACATATCGTAAATCTAAAAAGTGCAAAAGTTTTCGTAGATAAAAATTTGAAAAATTATAGCATCAATTAAACAAAAGCACCAAATTATAGAAAAACATTATATTGCTCATGTAAAATTCATATTTAGCAATCTAGAGAATATCTAGACCTATGATATAGAAAACTAGAAGTGAGATAGTAAAAAATAAAAAATATCATTAGTTTTCTGTTATCGTATGTTTCGTAAGAAAATGGCCCCAAAATGGAAAATCAAAGAGTTCTTTTATAGCTTCACCAATTTTCCTTCATTTAGTTAGCCATTAGATCATGGTTATCTCATTCAGTGGTTGAGATTGCTCCTATTCTCACACTTGCACTTTTTTCCAAAAAAATTAGAGAGTATGAATATATAAATATAAACGGTTCAAACAAGAACCAAGCCTTAGAGTAAGAATATAAGAATGCCATTTTTCTGTGTAAGGCTATATAGTGTTAGGTACTACTTTTAATTATGATTTATTTTTATAAATAGCAATACTATATATATATATATATATATAATATAACATTTGTAAATTATAGCACCATATGACATAAAAAATAGAATCATCCACAATGAATAGTAGCATCGTATATGATACTCACACAAGAACTGGCTTTTATTAGAACTCTACCAATGTATATACATAGGTATATAATATTACCTTCAAGTTGTGGAAACCATCGCCAGCTCTAACTGATATCTTACTAGGTGTGTAACTCTCATCAAGCTTGAAATCAACATACAGAACTACTAGCTTCAGTTTTACTTTCTTCTGAAACTGGATATTAACTAGATGAGGCTGCGCACCATCTGATCTGAAATCCACCAAAATATTGCAAAAACAGGCTGATATAAATTAAACAACACGAGCGTCTATTTTTTCACACAGGTTAAGAAATACACAATCTCAAAATAACACTAAAGGATCTAAGATATCCAAGCACATATAAGAGCATGGCTCGTCAAAGACAGCAACTTTAAGCACAACTTTCACAACTCTTAATATTCATTAAAAGCAGAACCAATAGAACAAAGATGGCGGGTACTGACTGCCAATAGGTATCTAGGTTGTCATCTCGAAGAGAAACGACACCATTTCCAGGCTTGCAAGAGCTGACGCTCCATGCAGCCATTTTCGCCATTTCACGGAGGTCATTTTCCACCACAAGCAGCTGGTTTCCACAGGTCAGCTTCCCTTCATCCTCCCCCTCCGACGAATCCGCCATTTACACTGCAAATGTCAATTTAGGGATATGGATATAAACCCTAATTTTACGGTTGGTTCTGTATGATAATTCAAAACATAAAAATCAGGTGATTAAGCTGTAAAAAAAAAGAACAAAAAAAAGAAAGAAAGAAATTCACATCAGGTAACTTGATTGAATTACTTATCGGGTCATTTTATTAAAAGGAGTTAGACTAGGAAAAACCGAACCAAACCGAAAACCGAAAATGTTAAAATGTCCAAACCGAACCGCACCGCAAGAGAAGGAAAAACCGAACCAAACCGAACCGAACCTCGGTTCGGTTCGGTTCGGTTTTTCGGTTAACCGTAATAAATAAATAAACCAGCAACAATGCAACAGTAACATACAACACTCAAAAACAGCAGCAACCAACTCAAAAGCCAGCCCTCAGCCCATTGAAACAGAGCAGCCCTCCATTGCCCTGCCAGTGAAACAGAGAAGATAAATAGAACAAAAATACATTAAAAAATACCCTCAATAGTCAAAACATAGCAACACCAAATTAGCAACACAAATAAACAAAAAAACCTTGCATTCTTATTCTTCCATTGTGTTCTCATTGTCATTGTCATAAAAAAATTTCATCAAGATATTTCGAGTTTTCACAAACAGAAACCAGATCTGCATAATTTTGCTACCTTCATTTCATGATAACACGATTGCAAACAAAAACTAACAAAAAAAAAAACTCACGAAACTTATCGTGGAGAAAAAGGGAGAAGGCTAGCCAAGATTCTTGAGTGCGTGTTTGTGCGTGTTTTGCTTTTTCTTCTTTCTGGGTTTTTAGACTATAAAAGGAGGTATGATATGTATAGAATATATACAAATACATATATATCAAAATTAGGGCTAAAATTAGGGAAAAAAATTAATTGTTTCAAGATTTGAAGATTTTCAGACCAGATGATTGATTTTCGGATCCAATACGGCAATACCCTCAACAAAGATTGATAAAAGACGACGAAATGAGAAAAGAAAATAAATAGACTGAGAGAGTGCGATACCTAAATTGACGAGCGAACGTCGAACGGCCGTGGGGTGAGAGACGGAGATCGTGGTTGAGAGAGCCGGTGGGTGAGCGCGGTTGAGAGCGCCGGAAGACCGGTGGTGAACTTGAGAGTGAACTGCGGGAGACGAGAGTTGAGAGTGAGAGACTGAGAGTTGAGAGTTGAGAGTTGAGAGACGAGAGGGAGGCGATTGAGAGACTGAGAGTGAAAAGTGCAAATTAGGGCAACAATAGATAAGTTTTTATGTTTTAAGTTATAAAACTAGTGTATACCCCGTTGGATGCACGGAAATAATATTAAATTAATAATATTATAAATAGACCTCGAGTTTGAGTCACTCAATGACGGAAGTGGAAACTATTGTTCTTATTTAAAAAGAAGAAGCACAAAAAATAATTATAAATTAAAGAGGAGGATAAACAATACTTAATAATTATAAATTATAGATTCGGGGTCAAACAATGTAAAATTATTTTGTATAAGAGAATATAAAAAAATTTGATTACACACCATTTCAAAATTATTATTATACTTTTTTGTATGGTTAGCTTATAATATTTGTAAAAATATTAGTAATTAGACCGATTAGCTTATAATATTTGTAAAAAATTAGTAATTAGAATTAGTTTCTTAAAAGTAGATAATAGATTTCTAGTAGTAATTATGAATTAGTTTCTATTTTATTTTATTTTTTTCTTTTAAAAATAATGGATTTCTAGTAGTAATTATAATTTAGTTTCTATTTTATTTTATTTTTTTAAATCTCTATAGATAAGGGATGAGATTTTTTAAACACGTGAGATCGTATGCAATGGGATTTTGTAACAGAAGAGATAAGCTTGTAGATTTATACTAAAAATAGGAAAAAGAAAAATAAATATTTATTGTCAAACAACGGTTTTGATAAATTAAAAAAAATGCCTATTCAGATTTGTCCAACAACTATTCAGATTTGTCCAACAATTACTATATTAGGATATATTTAATGATTTTGGCGGAAAAAGTTTCTAAATTTGTAAAAAAGTTATTTTTTTTATATAATGATAGATATATAATTAAATTGATTAAGTGCCCAATTGTGAAAAAAACCAATACTAAAATTGTTATCCTATCCAATGGTTCAACAACAATAACAAGAAGAAGAAGCCGTTAAAATCCCACTAAGTGAGATCCGCTATATGAATCATATGTCACCATCTTGTTTAATCAAATACATATCCTCATTCAATTTTAAATATTTTAAATTATTATTATTATTTTTTTTACTTCCAAGTTTTCTTAAGACTACCCATTCCTCTTTTAATTTACGTTTTTAATTCTAATGTTTCTACTCTTATCAATGAAGCTTTGAAGTCTCTTTCACGCACATGTTCAAACCATCTTAATCGTGATTCTCTTATTTTCTCCTCTATGGACGTTACTCTAACTTCATTTATAACACTTTTACTTTTAGTCTTATCTAACCTAGTATGCACACACATCCATCTCAACATTCTCATATCTGTCACTCGCATTTTTTACTCATTTTTATATTTAGTAGTCCAACACTCAGATCCATAAAACATCGTCAGTCAAATGACTGTTCAAAAGAATTTGCCTTTCAAACTCGCTTGTACTTTACAATCACAAAGTATCGACGACGAGTTCCTCCACTTATTTCAATCCAATTGAATTTTATGTGCTACATCCTTATCTATGTTACCATTATTTTTTCTAGAATGGATCCCAAATATGGGGTGTATTCGTTTAAGATTTTTCAAGACTTTTAAAACTTTAGAAAATCTAGTATTTTTAATTTAGACTTTTTAAGACTTTTAAAAGTCTTGAAATATTCATATAATCGAACTGAACCTTGCCAAAATGCATTGTCCAACTCAAATTTTTTTGGTTTTACATCGATTTTTAGAGACATCAATATTCAATATGGCGCAATTCGGCATAAAACCAAACCTAAAAAACCAAAAACCAATCATGTTGAAAATAATAACTGAATCGCAGTGTAGTTAAAAAATCAAACCTAAATTGAACCAAATAATTTTCACAAAAGAACAAACCAGACCGCATCAAATCACACAGAATTGCACAGTTTGGCTTAGTTTTTTTTTTCTTTTTTTTTTTCTTATTCAACTCGATTTTGCTTATCTCAATTCCTGCGTAAGTCCTCGAAATGATGGATGAATGATTTTGCAAGACCATCCACCATTATAACTTACGCATATACATATTAGTTACAGCTATAAATAACAAGTGGAACTATGTAACAAAACTAAGCACATTGAAAATTTTGGTAAACTGGAAGTCGCCATCAGAGGAAAAAACAAAAACAAAAACAAAAAACAAACTGCGAGGATTGGACGTTCAATTCCATCATTGTTGATAATTAAATCTGGCATTTTCAAAGTCTCAACCTACTGCTCTACAGTATCAGGAAAATAATTCAAAACCCAGGCTGTCATTTTGGACTAACACACACACACACACACATATATACTTAAATCATCTGCAAATTGAATTATTAAAAGAGCACCTGCAAGAGCAGAAAAAATAGAAAAATAAAAAATGCACTGTGTGTCCCCAGCTACTATTCTCCATGGTTGTTCGATATGAAATGAGAAAAACAAAAGGCGCCCGTTAAAGTGAAAAGATTTCTAGACCATTGAAAATATAAAACTCAGACCACAGCTTGTGGGTTAGATGATATCAACAAGAACTGGAAAGGCTGGCGAAAATCGCAAGTTACAAATCAAAGAGGTAAGTAAATCATAAACAGACTAGAAACAGGATACACAAACATCGAGATGGTTAATATACTACACAACCTAAGCTAAGGAGTTACATACATCCCTAGAGAAAAGGTTAAGTTTACGATAACAACAAATACATTATAGTAGTAAAGGATGAAAGCAAAAGGGCAATAGATGGACTACATGGAAACACTCCCATCCTAACTCAGACCTAAAAATGGAAGGTGGGATGGTAAAGATGCAATGAGAAAAAAAAAAAATCAAAGCAATAAAAAATAATGCCAAGACTAGGATACTAGAAATAAGAATTTACACGAAAACTTCAAAAGGCAATATATTTATGAAAAGCAACAGGAAGAAGTTCACCAAAAACGAGGGGCATGTGATTGAGGAAGTGGACGGTGTCCTCTCGGCAACTGCAGGCGAAACCGCGTGACCGTTAGGCCCACTCTGTTGTTCGGTTGAAGGCAATGAATTAGGAGAGTTGCTGCTACTTGATGCATTTAGTGGCACCCCATTATTCAGATCGTGGCCTGAAATTTTTTTTAGGATAATCATGTTCGTCAAAAGAAAATCAAATATTATTACCACCAGATAAAATGAAGAAAAAGGTAAAATATTCAACAAAAAAAAAATATTCAACAGGGGGTGGATCATGGATGTATGGCACTATAGAATTTTTTCAACATTTTAGGAGGTTAGGTTGGACAAAAATAATAATAGAGGGGGTTAAAGACGAATATGACAAATGGTTTGTATATATCTTTCCCATTTTTAAAATAGATATATGTTATTAAGAAAAGCATGTCAAGTTATTTTATATCCAGAAAGCACAGATTGATTGGATTCAATTTTTTTTAAAAAAAAAACAATAATTCTAAGAAGTCTACCATATGTGATGTAACGAGAACTAAATGGAAAGCAGATAGTTTAAGACCAAAATAGGTGTCCCGTGTTCAATTTTCACCTACTCCTCCCTGGGAATTTGTGCTCTAAAAGAAACAGAAAGAGAGAAAAACATAATGTTAACACAGGTTATTAAATTTTTCGATGTATAATATTAGCAAAATCGCAATGATGCATGTTGGGAAAGTGTTCATTGGGTATGGATTCATCAGCATAAGATAAAATCCTAAAGCAAACCATTCAAATCACAACATTTCAAACTTATCAAGTACAATTTCTCAGATATTTGCAAAGGCCTCAGATACTCACAATTTGAATGGGACCAGCCAAGCCTTAAATTTTCCCTATCAAATACAATCTGATACCCTGCCATGAAGTTCTCTGCAAGAGTGAATTATTTGAGTAAGATAAACGAATAGGGATTTCCACCAGCTCAGAGGCTATCTGTTATAAAAAGATGTGTGCAAGCCATGTGACTACTTGTGTGAAATTAAGAACTTCAACTGAATGCTAATAGGGTCTTACGTCCAATAGTCCCAACGATCTCTGTTGTTGGTTGTATTGCTAAACAAAATCCAACTGCACCCTATACAGAGGAAAAAAAAACCATTCAGATGATTTTTTTTTTTTTTTTAATATTTCAGGTATCATAGTTCGAGTATAAAATGCAAAAAGTACCATGATCGATGACAAGATTAAGTATCTGCAAAAATGTTTTAATAATTCTTACAATTAACATTAAGCTACCTCAAAGCTTTGTAATCATTAAGCATATTGATAAGGTGTTCAACACCATAAATCATTCCAAGATAATTCCTTGACCATTTTACTTTTATCTCACATTGGTACATCATCTTGTACAATTTGAGTCATTGATAGAACGTGATTGTCAATGACTATTAAGAAAACTAACTATGAATGCAATTAAATATTACAAAATCGCAGGGATGTCATCCTTATGGGCATTTCAAATAAGTGATTGTACAAATAGTACAGACTATTACATTATACCTGTCCAAACTTTTGCAACCCAACAAGAGAAATTATGTTGAAAAGCAATTTAGAATGGTCTCTTTGTTACATTATCTTTTTATCTGATATTCGATTTACTCAGCCTGGAAATCCATTTTATGCTGTTTATTACAGTATCATTGGTTTTGTAAATTAGAACTCAAATAATAAAAAATGTGAAAGGAAGAACAAAAAGAACTTTCGTTTTCTTATATTGATTAGTTTTGTCTTTTCAGATTACTACTGCACATCATAAGATCATCCCACAAGTGCCGTAACCAAAACACCAAAAAAAGTATACTGATGTTTAATATTGAATATCAAAAAGTACACTCTGAGAAAATTAGTTAGAAGCAAATGCGTATAGAGTATCATCACAAATCACACCATAAACAAGATGTCATAATTAGTGACACTAAGGCAAAACAAATACGGGTGAAATTAATAACCTGAGTTCCGTAAATATCAAAAACAGGATTCTTGATGACAAAACCTTTAGCTGATGCAAACTTGAGAGTGAATGAAGGAACAACCTTTGACACCTCAAGAGAACTGTTGAAATAAAAATATCAGTTGTACAAAATATAAATTATTTCAACATCACATGCACAATCAATCCAAGTACATACCTCGACTTGTAGCAATATTGCCATGGGTAGCCTTTGAAGGTAGATTTTGAAGCATTAACTTGTTTGTCAAGCTATGACAAAAACAATGACTCAGCACAATCTCACTTTTACAGCAGATACCCAGCTAAAAACAAAGAAAGATAAGGGAAAATTGGAAACCTCCTCAACCACTCTTTGGTAGATTTGATCTGGAAGAAATGTAAACGACGTTCCACTATCAACAAGCATTTCGACATTCGTCTCGTTAAGACATGTACTCCCAATGCAGCATGCATCCACTCCAACAATATAAGTTGAACTGCAGCATTATTTGACCAAACTTCCGTTAATGCACACACCAAATATAAATTAAACAGTTACAGTTAGACCATAATGTTTACTTTTTCCCATTAAATGGCAAAAATGGAGTAGTTTCTTGGCCAGCTACTCCCTGGTCCCCAAATAAAAGCCTCCCAGAATCATCTTCATTAAAACACAAAGAAAATGAGTTCTTAATATATCCTGCTTTGGCAAGAAAACTTGGGACAGAAATTTCTCCGAGTCCCAGACCCAATAGACCGTCAGGTGCAACTCCACTCAGGTAGCCACCAGTTTGTTTACTACCACACCTAGAACAGAAGAACATAAAGTATCATGATAGGAAGTTGAAAATATTTGGATAAATCTAAATATGAGTGAATCAAAACATACCCAATAACGACTGGAGCTCTTACAGATTTGTTCAACCCATCAGAATGGCCGGGAAGAAGATGAAGAACATCTTGAACCAGGAATCCAGAAGTTGAGGTATCATCTGAATAATAGTTGACCGTATATGAACATTGCTGCTTAGGATTCAGACATTCAGGGCCCATATTACACAAGTGATGACTGCAGGAGAGAGTTTTGCTGGTGCTGGAGCTAGAAGGATTGTACTCGTTAAGATCTTGATCCTGCATAATAGATGCCCCAAAAACGAGGGAGCACCTGCCAATCAATCATTTGCAATAAGTGATAAAACATTTAGCTAACTTACTACAACACAACTCTTTTGCAAGTGCATAATTTTCTGATATAATATATATATATATATAAACCAGATATTAAAGTGATTGCCTAGTAACCCATACGATCCTCATCAAATAAATGCATGTTTCAGGAATCAGTAGACCCTGAAGCTTAGGTTACCAACAAAGGCTTCTGCTCCAAGCAAATCCAGTGTACGAATCGTGAAATATACATGTTACCCACTTATTGAAATATTTAAAGATTTGAATGACCAAGATTGAAAAGAAGAAAAAAAAAAAAGAAAGAAAGAAACAAATATGAAGCACAAGGTAAAATATGTCCAATTTCGAGATAAGGTCATCATATATACTAACATGTAGATCCTATTGCAAATCAAGTATCTTCCACAATAGAAAGATAAGGAAATCCAAGTATCTGAACTTCAAAAACTCAATGAACAGAATAGAAATATATATGTAGAAAAATTAGTTTGAAGAGTCTTTGTACAAGCATAGGCCCATCGAATTAGAAATTGAAGCTAAAGTTTGTTAACAAAGTTCCAATTTGCACAGGTTCCACCAAGGTAACACAATCGAGTAAGAGTTTCATGAAATTAGAGAGAAACAATCAAATGTTTGGTTTTATGGTTTATTTAAGTTATTAGAACACTAGAATCAATGGACACAAACTTAAATACCAATCAAGGTATAAGAAGCTCTTCCATCATACTTCAGCTGAAAAGCAGGAACAAGATAGGACAAAAAGATATATAGTCGGCTTAAACTCCTAAAACTCTGGTACGTCTGATTGGTCAGATATAGATCATTTATCGGACAAAAATTACTGAAACTCGACATCTATAAACCTTTAAGAATGCATGTCTTAGTGAGTGAGATGGCTAGTAGAACAAGATTAACATGAGAACATTAAAAGGAAGATCCATATTAACAAAGGTGGCCCAATAAACAGACCATTCAAGTTCCCATAACACAAGAAAACAGAAAGAGAGGACGAAAAAGAGAAATAGAGACAGTGACACACACACAAATACTTCGACGGAAACATCAGATATGAAGTAGTAGCACATGAACAGGGTTTCTATATAATAGATTAAAACAAAAACTTTCAGTAGTTGTTTCACCAGATGCTGAATATATTGTTTATTCTCCATTCTACATGAACAAATACACTCTGTTTGCCAATGTTTAGAACACTTTAAAGACTGCAAAAGATACAGGATAATAAATTACCAGCCACATGAGGTAGGTTGTACACAATAAATAAAAACACAGAAAGTGGGTACACCAGAGCACAATATTGATTGCATAGCAAATCATCATTTTAAACCTACCTTCCTTATATTCTGTAATGGCATGATAAACCTACCTTCCTTATATGCCGTGTTCTTATCAATCATGAATGGCTAGAAACAACTATGATAAAACACCATCAAAGTTGGTTGAGTTACTACGGGAAGGCCTAAAACAAACAAAAAATGAGCAGATTTCCTGCACACAGGTTTTGTAGGCAGCACGAAATCGCTGCTCAAAATTTTCTAGGATAGCGGTTGCACTTTCATTCTATCTTACTTTTCATTCATTTTTGAAGAAAACCTATCCGAAGCAATGATCATAATAAAAAAAAAAAGAAAATGCCTGCATACCAGACTGCCATAGTAGCTAGAGGACAATGGTGCGCATTGAACACAATCACAGGGAACCCAAGATAGATCACTTCCAGTATCTAACGCCACAAGAAATGAGACTTTGGGTGTGCCTAAGGCAATCCACATATAATTTAGCCTGTTGGAGTAACAATCAAAAAGTAAGTGCCAGAATCCTTAACAATGAACAGTATGTATGGTGAAAGACGAATTAAAATTGTGGATTAATTAACTTGAACAATTTCATAGAGTAAATACAGCAACTTCATCAACAAGAATTAATTTTTTCTCTATTTTACTGTAATCAAATCTCCATGACATGTAGGAGTATAATTTTCCGCCAAATAAAAATGTTGACAGAAAATTGAATTAATAAACGAAGAGAAAGAAGAATGCTAATCCGACTTCCATCTCAAACACAAAACATAATTTACATGAATAAAGCAAATGCCGATATGTGTGTGTGAGAGAGAGAGAGAGAGTATGACCAAAAACACAAAACATAACTACAGAAATAAAGTGTGTTTGTGTGTGTGAGAGAGAGAGAGAGAATGACCATCCAAAGTCATTCCCCAGAGGCAATGTGCCGCTGCCCGCGGACGGATAGAGAAATTGATACTGAGGGTTCAGCTTAAGCGTCTGCCGCTGGACATCGCTGCTCAACAGCCGCCGGTAATACTCCAAACTCCGTCGCTGCGGCCACGGACCGCCACCTGTTCCAGCTCCATTCTTCGAAACCCTAACTCCGGCGTGCGCCTTCGCTTCGTCCGAGAATCTGTGCACCAGCCTCGCGGAATACACTATTGGCTCCGCTAATCCGCACGCAATTAGCGAGAACAAAAGCAGAATTAACCGAATCTCCATAGACGGGACGAGATCAGAGGAAACCAGGACTCGAGCGCCCCCAGAGGAAGTCTGTCAGCGCGTGCACGTATTGTGCCGGACAAATGTACGCGTACTGTAGTTGTTCGCCGACGCGTGTGCGGCTGAAAAGAGGCGGAGTGAATGGCTGTGGTGTAGAGGGTGGCAGGGTAGATGTAGGAGAGAATTGGGCTAAATTGGGCGGAAGACGACGGAGAGAGAAAGTAGGTGAGGGTGGGTTTCGTGGCGAATGGAGGGAGTGAAGAAGACGACACAGGTCACAGAGATTAATACACTGAGCAGCACAAATTAGACGCACAGGAAAAAGGGGAAAAATAAAGGTAACTTTTCTACCCNACAATAACACTAAAAACGGCCCCAATACCCGTGTATTACACCCGTACTCAACTTATTATTATTATTATTATTATTATTATTATTATTATTATTATTATCACTAATACAATACTCGTGTATTACACGAGTGTTGAATTAGAAAGCTTTTGTAAAAAATATTTAATTTTTTATTTTTTTTAAAACTAAAATAATTTAATTTTATATAAAACATTACTTTAAATTTTAATTAAATTGTCAAATATATTTTTTAATCATAATAATTAAACACCCGTACATTAAATGAAAATGTCAACCCGTGTTGAATTTTTTTACTTATATCATATGAAATTATCGATATTATTTACTATTATAAGTAAAAAAAATATATATCTTAAGTAAATAGAAATATTATGGTGATATGTATATGCATAAGTGTAGAATATGTTTATTTAATATTAAACAAAATATATTAATTTTTTTTACTTAATTAGATGCCTAATACATCAAGTGTCGTATAAGTCACAGTTTTTTAACTTTATATGTAATTTTAGAATTTATATAATAATTATTTATTTTTATTACATTGACAACATATCAATTAGATTTGAAATAAATATCATTTTTAATCAAATACATACTAATTTCTATTACTTTATAATATAATTTATAGTTTATTTGATATAATTTAGTAGTTTGATAAATAAATTCAAATTTTATCTATAAGGATATATATTACTGTTTTGTATCTATTCATAGATAAAAGTATTTTATATCCTTATTAGTAATATATTACTAATATGCCTAATTCATAGATAAAAGTATTTCATATATATATATATAAATAAATAGTAAAATACAAACGGACTTCATAATATCAATTCAAATACAACACACTAATTAAGATTTTTTTTCTTGACAATATTAACCATATATTTAATGGATGTTATGGGAAACGATAGATATGAGATATGAAGAGACACTGTTATTAGATGGAGGGTTACAAATGGAAAAATATGAACAAAATATCTAAAACGACATTTATTTTATCAATGATCAATTAAGCCAAAGCGACAAATAATAAAAATAGGAGAGAGTATATATTATTATATATTTTAGTATGACACATGTTACTTGTGCGACTTATATGTGTTATATTATAATAAATTTTCTACCTTATAACATATAACTACATTAAACATAAATATATTAATTGATAAATAATTTTATTTTCTAACTAATTTTAAAAAATAATTTTATTATTATTATAAAGATAAATATAATTTATTTATTTTATATATATAATATGGATGTCAAATCGAAGCTCATCAAAAGATGATTAATTTGATATATTATATATGTAAAACCGATAAGAAATACAAAAGTTATCAACTTTTAAAATATATTTGCAATTCAATGGTTATAATAGAAAATGATATTAAAATACAATTAATACAAATATTAATTTTTATCCAAGCATAACTCCAAAGCATGATTTTTTGCCATGTAGGCTCAGCGCATTCTGAAATTATATATAGAGGGGATTTGTCAGAATATTCCATTTAGAACTCTAAAAAAAATACAGATTAAACAAATAATAACATTTTGGTATATTATGTTATTATATTTATTTTACAAATATACGTATTTATTAACTAAAATTGACATATTTTAGAAAATAATATAAATAAAAATATAATTTTTCACAATATAAATATACATTTTCGTTACGGACGTATGACGAATGGACTAGTTGAACGGTTAAGTCATCTCACATAATAATCTTGTGTAGCGTTTATGTTTGATTTAGTTATGATTTATGAACATGAATATAACAATATGAACTAATTGTTAAAGTTTGATTCATAATTTGAACTAGTATTAGATCTTATGCACATGCACATGTGCTTTAATTATTATAATTTGTATGCATACAATATTAATATTATAAATTAGATACACATTTAATTTTTTTTTTTCATTAGTAAAATTGAACATTATAAAATTATTCAACTTCATCACTATATTGATTGGATAAAATGGAATGAGTAATATAGTTTTTATAAATTTGAAGAATCATGACCTATTATTTATCTTAAAAATTATTATTATTGTTATATTATTATTATTATTGTCATTATTTATGCAATTTTGAGAGGTTTGTTTACACCAATAAAGCCAATTAGGTTGTTAAACAAATGCACAATGAGAAGCAGAAGAATAGTTTAATAAAATATTTTGCAATATAATTTTTATACTTATTGAACTTCCATATATCTTTTGATTAGTTATAGTAATAACTATTATATAATAGAATAATTAAAAAAAATATGATTACACTTTAATTAATTATTATCATAAAAAAGTCATTACTTAGATTTCAGTTATGGATTTTATAAAAATAATAAATACAAAAAATATTATTGAAGTGTAGCGAAAACAGATGAGAAACCCAAATAATTTTACTAATTTTTCTCCTATCAGTAATATATTGATAGATATCAATGATTACCAATCAAATTAATTGAATCAGTGAGCTTTTTAATATTGTAGTTAAAAAAAAGGTGAAACAACAATGTAACGGTTTTTTATTAAATAAAAAAAAAGTAAAAAAACATTGTAATGGTTTTGAGTGGGAAAATGATAAGAGGTTTTATTAATTGCTTTGTTAACCATTATATAGATATATATAATAACGTAAACAAAAAATATGATATTTCATAATATAAGTATACATTTTTTTAGGTTGACTTATGAATATAACAAGTTGAATTAATTTTGTTCATATGAATAGTTCGTTATTTTTCCTCACCTTTATAAAATCAAGATTCACGGCTTAATTTATTATGCCACAAATTAAAGCAAATAGACCTTCCAGTTATATATTACTGTTTTATGAATTAAAAATTAGGCTGAATATATATATAAATGTAGGAGAACATACATCCTTTTTTATTTATTTGTGTCAAATAATTCGAATAAAACAAAATTCTATCACTCAGTGACACCGAGTGGAAGAACCAATTACACAAAAGAAAACAAGAAAAAAAATAAAAATAAAAAAGAAAAAACATTTAACATGAGCTATATACACTCACATATTTATGCTTGTGAACCTGTCTTAGAAAATCTACAAGGTATAAATTTATTATAATTTGAAAACTAATCACACTTAATTAATCTCCTACCACAAACTTCACCTGGATTTAAAATAAATATATAAATAATTCTATAAACCTTTTAATGCATGCAATGTAAGAAAATATAGTACACAATATATATGTTCAAGTTCTTGCTATAAATGATGAGACTTGTGAAATCGATACGACAAAAATAGAACACTATACTTTTGAGATTGTGAATGAGAATGAGATAAAATGTATTGATTAAAATATACGTGGTAGAAAATTTTAAAATGATGGATATAAATGGTTGATAGATCAAAATATATAATTGGATAAACCATGAATTTTATTGAAGAATATTAAGTAGTAATTAATTTTTAATATTTAATCGTACTGGTAATATTGAGATGAAAAAATTAGATTATATGAATAGTGATTTCTTTTAAGAAAAAAAATATATCCAGTCTTAGCAATTCATCCAAAAAATAAATAAACAAAAATCTATATATCAACGAAGCAAAATAACAAAATTAATATCCCATAGAAATGCAATTGTTTATCTCATATCTCATTTGTGCCCCATTTATGTTGATTTTGACGGTCAACATAATAAATTTAATAATTTTAAGTGTTTTGATATAATAATTTTAAATTTAATAAAAATTTGTACGCAATTTGAATCTTTTTTAATATGCAGTCAATCCTTGTCTACAAGCCACATGTAGGGTCTATGTTTCGTTATCATAGATCCAAAAATGTATAATAAAACAGGGAAAATCATTATTAGACAATCTAAAACCACATAAATGAAATCTCACTTAGAAGTAAAATTACACTGCATTAACAGCCTTCATCAACAACCAATCAGCAAATCATAGTTTATAATTTTTCTCTACTACATATCTTTTAATCATTTCTTTTCCCTAATCTACTATTTTTTGTTCTTCGATCATTTATTATTCTTTTTTGGTCTTCATTTATTATTCTTTTTATGTAGCATCAATCTATTTATCTGTTAAATTTTCTTACACCAGAATTTGTCATAAAATCTTATAAAATCATCTAGGAATATACCAACATGTTAGACTTCTCGTGCTGGTAAGTTTCATGATTTAAAGCACAAAGTTTATAAATCAAAAGTTTGATTTTAAGTGGAACACTCAACTTTTGTTGATCTGTCCCAAAATGTTTATGAAAGGGAAAAAAGGAAAAGAAGATATTTAAAGATTTAAGATGCTGCTTTATTGTTGACATAATTGTATTGAAATCAAGACATGCATTATGCATTAACAAGAAAGTATAAATTGCAATCGACCCCACCTGTGAGGTTAATTTCTTGTTTTGAACCCCACAGGTTCATTATGAAGTAACACGCGTCTAATCTATTGCTTATTTTCCTTTGGAGAATTCAATTTTCAAGGAACTACGACTGGAGTTGCATCTTTT
Organism: Striga asiatica; assembly: GCA_008636005.1. Lineage (NCBI taxonomy): Eukaryota > Viridiplantae > Streptophyta > Magnoliopsida > Lamiales > Orobanchaceae > Striga > Striga asiatica. The sequence continues at coordinate 4,473,765 of BKCP01004960.1, read as the reverse complement.
AAGGATGAGAGATGGTAACAGTTTATCTAGAAAAAAATATAAAAATAAACAATTAGATATGATATGAGATAAAAATCCACTTAGGAGTCCGTCTAGACGGCACTCGGACGCCATAATTTTTGCATAGACGATCATTTTTAGACTTTTCAACGATTAAACAACGTTTACATTGTCTAATAATCGCGAAATTAGTCATATCTAGACTGACAATGACTAATACAATAATTATTATATTTTTTTTATATTTTCTTGTATTTGACATTATTAACTAATATATTTTACACAAATTATCTTATAAATTATGCATGATGATAAATATAAATAAATTTATTAACGTTCTACGGTCCCGCCTAGATCTAACGAGCACCTAGCAACTTTTTAAACATTGATTGTAAATAATGTAGATAAATTTTTTTTACTAGGATGACAATGACTGACACGGAGATAAAATACATCATGATAAGAGTCATAAGATACATTAGAAAATATGATAACAGAGATATATGGAACGATAGATACGACAAGGCATGATCTGTAATACGACACATAAAATGTGAAATAAAAATGTTAGTTAAGTTTTGTCCTTGAATTTAAATTTTTAAATGAATAAAATAAATAACATAAAAATACAACATTAAAGTACAAACACGCCATGTCAAGTACTCCACAAGAAAATATGATACTAAAAGTATTGAATATAAATGTGTTTAATAGTATTATGTTCCTATAGGAAAAAATAAATAAATAAATTCTATTGTTGGGATTTAATAAGATTACTTAGAATAAAATTGACAGATATTTTTCAGCACATTTGTGTTCAAACTTCAAAGCCTTATCAGAACTTAGCTGAGCGAATCTTGGACTTTTTGTAAGACTCCCTTTTTGAGATCACTAACATATACTTATTCAAAAGTGTGAATGATTGTTAGTCTATATACTATGCCAGCCGTTTAAATTGAAAAAATGTAAGAAAAATAAAATAAAATAAGAAAAACCATATGCATAGCAAAATAAAATATTGAAAAGGGCAAACAAGATTCATTAAATTGATCCCAAAGCAGCTAAATGTATTCAACTTGACTTTGATGGACTTAGCTAGCTAGTTGTCAAATTTATTTGTATGTCTTGATTTTTACATATATAATGAATGACTAATGCATATGAAAAATATAATTAAATAAATATAATTTTTTGCAATTCTTTTCTAAATTAAACAACACACTTCAAATCATCTTGCCTTGAAACAAGATGAAGCAAGCAACCACCAAAATATTATGTTTGATGCTAAAAAATATATAAGTTAAAAAATACTGCTGCTAATTATGGTGCAGAAATGCAGCAGCAGCAACAAGTAAATTGAAAAAATAAACAATAAAAATATATATTTGCTATTTGTAAAGTCTTTCAACTCATTATCCATCTCCAATTTTTTTTCATAAACATACAAACATCATTACAAAGACACTACTTACAATAACTCCATGTCATTTCCAGAAAACACAGAACAACAAAAAACCATGTCTACAGCTTTGCCCTTTTTGCTTCACTCTCAAATTCAAAAGGGTCTCTCATGCCTAGCACCAAATCAACAAACAAAACAAAGGCAGAAAATCAGAATCAAACTCAAGTTACAAAAGAATACATACCGGCCAAAAGAAAAACTACATACAGCAGTAGCACGATAAATACAACCAAAAGAAATATAAGACCAAAAATCTACACACANAAAAAAAAAAAAAAAAAAAAAAAAAAAAAAAAAAAAATCGGTCGACAAATCACTTCACGAAGTGAAATTTCTCAGGTACCTATAGCATGGCTGCTACTTGTTAGACCACTGGAATTCTATTTCCAAATTCCTGGAGGGACCACTTTTGCTTTCCGGCAATAGCGTGTACTCACCAGCAACAGCACCTAACATCACCACGCGGTCGATTTGGATAGTCACTTTCCCAAACGAGCTCTGCCATCAGTGCACGAAAGTGATTAGAATACAATAATTTCACAATACGAATGCTGCCCCTAGAGTTCAGCCTAATCAAGAACTCTTAAGTGTTTTCCGATATTAAAAGTATCCCTCAATAGGTGGTGCAGCCAGCAAAGTAGAGACGCTAGCAATGAGTAACTTATAATTTCAAAGGTCTCTTTCCTTTTTCCTTTTCTTTTTTTTTTTTATAAAACATTTTTTACGAAGAAGTTTCAAGAATGATATTTATATTTTTTCTGTAATCACTCGTCTCATGATGTCAGACAAGGTTACCTTCCCCATCTTGCTCTTGTTTTTGCATGAAATGTGAAGCTTCTGGCCTTTCGGAGGACTTTCAAAGGACCAAGAGAAACTCTCATCCCACTCAGGATTAGGACCCGTTGAAACAACCTGGAAACAAAATGACATTTGAAGTGATTCAGATTCATTAGAGTGAAAATAACGCCTATCGCCAACTAAATGGAAGGGCGGTTAGAAAGAATCCAACTACCAGGTAATAACTAATAATAATTATCTACAACTTAACTGAGAAACACTGCATAATAATATAAAAACCATTCTCAGAATTCATAATTCATTTGACAGGCTAGCTTTTCAAGGGAAAGTAACTAATGCCGAATGGCAATAGTCAATCACAAACACAAAAACTTCAAGAAAGTAACACTGATAAATATACATACATATATATACGTGTGTGTGTGTGTGTGTAAGAAGGTATTTGTGATGAGACAGAACAAGGGATAAGCAGGTAGCATGGAATGACTCATACGAGAGAGAGGAATAAATTAAAATTTAAAAAATCAATTTTATACCTTGGTTTGACAAGGAGTGGTATTTCCAAGAGTCAGCTTGCAGTACACACTCGGATTCCCCACAGATTGCTTCATATTGTTACCTCGCTTTATAATCACCACGAGTGTCCCTGGAAGACACTGCAATAAAAACTCGGCTTTCTCCTGAAAACGTGGTGGGCCTGATTGGATCAAGTACTGTAGAAGAGGTATTGCATCAGCAGCAGCAATGGATTGGGCCCGAGAAACTTCAGCTGGACATGCGGACCAAGCCTGCCTGAGAAGGAATAGTGCATCCAGGGCAGCTTCTTGAGTGGCCTCTGATCCAGTCTTGAGAGAGCTGACTAAATGAGGAATACTTAGAGTTGCGGGCTCAGTGGCCCTAAGACGGGGAAAGTTGCCGAATAATGCATTTAGAGCCTTTAGATACTCTTCACTTACGGAGCCGGAAGCCCATAAGTCTTTCTCGATTGCAGCTGCAGAAGCAACAGTGTAATAAGATTATTTGAGGACATAATAATTTAGATAAAATCTAGATGCAGTGGATTTTGAAGAACTGAAGACTGCATCTATCGGCAGGTATGATGTGGAGGAAGGAAATGCATTCTCATGCCGAGCAAACTGATGTTGGAGTTAAAAAAATTGTTGAACTTTTTAAGGGAGATTGAGATAACTTCCTAAACAGATGCATAAACCTCAAGACATACTTCCATTGTGATTGGTTTTTTTTTTTTATTTTATTTTTTTTATTTCGTACCGTTGGCAAATAAAACGATAAATTTCAACGAAATAATGCTGACCAGATGTAGACACAACGAAATAATGACCAGACATTGGAAACGTAAGTAAGGGAATTTTTGACAAAAATTTGTAAAAATGATAAACTAATTAATATGACGGTTTTGTTGTGGTGAAGAAGAGAATAAAAGAGGGTGAATAGTGAATTACTACTGAATTTTCATGAGCAATCAATTATATGTTGGAGTAAAAGTAATTTCCAAGGAGGAACGGATATGAAAGAACTATGATAGAGTCATAGACAATTTTCTATCTTCAACAAAGACAATATCAACACATTGAAAAATCTAGGAGATTGAGAAAAAGGAGAAGAGGAAAGGGAAGGGAGAAAGTAACAAGGATGGTAAGAAGCACAAGAATGTTCGTGTAAAAAGATAGGAACATCAACGAGCATATTTCTCATCAGGACCAAGAATAACCAGCATCAGATGAGAATATCGACCTCCACACGATCGGAAAAGAAAAAAAGAGAATGTTTACCTGTTATAGCTCTCACGGTCTCACTCGAAGCATATTCCTGAATGGTGGCGTTCGAGAAAAGAAGCTTAATAAACATAGCCGCCTGCAGTGAAGTTTCCGGATCACTAGACCCAATCAAATCAAGCACAACCTGCACGCCACCAGCCTCCGCCACCGCCCTCTTGTTCGATCTGCTGTACATCACGAGATTCTGCAGCGCGCAAATGGCCACGACCTTCATCTCCTCCGTGGGCTGATCCTCGAGCAGGTTCACCAGTGCCCGGCAAGCCGAGACTGCATCTGCAGTCCGTGCGAGCACCTCATTCTGGAACAGGTCACCTAGCGCGAGGGTGGCCAGCAGCCTCGCCTGCTGGCCCTGCGTCTGGGGATCCAGCAGGTATTGGGACAGTGGCAAAATCGCCGATTTTGTCACCTTCGACTCCCGAATCTTCACGTTGTTCAGCAGCACCTCCAGCAGCCTGGCGGCTGTCTCCTCAGACTGGTGGGCCCGTAGAAGGTCCAGAAGGGCCTCGATTGCCCCGCTCTCAGCCATGGCCTCCGCACTGGTCGAGTCGTCGCTTTCAAGCACGAGGAGCGCGTTTAGTGCTCCTATGACGGTGCCTTCAGATCCCGAGCGAAGCAGCCTGACCAATACAGCCACAGGAACTTCCAAGTAAAACTCGGAACTGAACTGTAGAATACTGGAGAGAACGCAGGCGGCCGACTCCCATAATGCATGCGGCAGCAACGGGTCGGCCTGGAGTATGACGTTCGACAGCTGGCTCACACCGCCCTCTTTCGCAATCTCGTTCGGCCATATCACGGCTACGTTGACGAGCGCCCTCACGGCCCGCTGTTGCAGGATGGGAATCCCGGAGCCGAGAATCCGAACCAACGGGCCAATCACCTGCTGAGTCAGCGGGTCCCGCTGGAGATTCTCTTCCAGGAGGAGGTGGGACAGGAGCTCGGCCGCCAGCTGCTGGACTGCCGAAGCAGGCGAGTCGAGCAGAGGGAGGAGGGGCTCGATGGCCTGGTGGGAAGTGAGGGTGTAGTCCGCACGGCACTGTGGGTGCTCTAAAATGTTAACAAGGACTTGCAAGGTGCTGTGCTGCCCGTCGGGCACGAAATCCGGCCTCGCCAGCAGCTGGAAGAGGGGCTCGACTACTTTGGCGGCCGATGAGCCCTTAGCGATGGTCGCATTATTCGTCAGTATCCTGAGAAGCTCGGCGAATGCAGCACAGAGGAAATCGGGCGCCTCGTGAAGGATGTCGAGCACGCTGTCAATGGCCCCTGCTTTCACCATCTCCATCTTGCATGCAGGCCTGTCCTTACCAAGCTTCACCAGTGCCCTCGAGACGGCCTCGTGGAGCAAGTAGTTGCGGCCATAGAGAAGGCTGACAAGCGGGATAACTGCACCGTGGGCAGCAATGAGCTCTGCCAGCTGTTCGTCATCCAGAAGCTTGTCAAGCGCCCGGACCACAGAGTGGTGGGCCGGGCTATATTCAGAGACGAGTAAAGAGACAAGAGGCTCGACACAGCGAGCAGCCGCCAGAGTGGATCTTATCCGCGTGTTGCTGAAAAGGACGCAGCACAGCTCAGCAGCGTCCCCTTTGAGCTCCATGGAATAATTCGAAGAGAGGATTCGACAGAGGACATCAACGGCATTCATTTCGACATCGGCGACTGCTAAGGCCCTCGATGGGTTCTCGTTGAGAAGCCTGACAAGAGCAGCAATGGCGGCATGCTGCTCCTTCTCCAGACCAGTGTTTAGGATCTCGACCAGAGGCTGAACGGCTTGCCTGGCTGAGTCAGCGTTCCTCACGTGATCAGCGGAGAACAAATTCTCCAAAGCTTTCGCAGCACTGTACCTCGCGGCCCTTCCGCCCAAGCGCAAAACAGCAACAAGCTGACTGACAGCACCGAATGCAGCCTCGTGTCTCCTTATTTCGGCCGTGCTAAACATAATGCCGAGTAAATCAGTGGCGGCTTCTTCATACGCATCCTGCGGCCCAAGAGAGAGGTACTTTGTCACACCTTCCAAAGCCCCCGACTCGACCATGACAATTTGATTGGAAGGGCAATCGGTGGCGAGTTGGGTTAGAAGTCCAAGAGCGAGAAATGGAGCCCCAGGCCTGTCAGGGATAGGTTTGAGCAAATCAACGAGGGCTGGTATAGCTTTCCTAGAAGCTGCGCCAAGTCTGATGTCGTCGACCCTGAATAGTCGCTCGAGTGCGACTTGGTCCGGATAACGGACCAATGAAAACTCCTCAGCCAGTTCCAAAAGGTCAATCATGTCATCATCACCACAGCCGAGCATGGAGATGAGTCCTGTTGCCACGCCTGAATTCGCAACAGAGAGGAGGGTGCCCCTGCTACCATTACATACAAGACTAGCCACGGCTTGGGCCGCAAAATATCTGTTCGCTCCTTCCTCTGACCGCAACAAACTGGTGAGCACGGAAATTGCTCTCATTGTTGCATTTGAGCGTATGACATCTCTGTCTTGAAATAAGATTGCTAACAATAAGCCACTGATCCATATACTGCCATCCTCTTTATATTCAGCCTGCCAAAAAAAACAAAAAAACAAGAATTGTTTAAGAATATACAGCAAACTGTCTCAATCAAGTATTAACTGGCATCATGAGTGAATTAAAAGCATAAAATGAAGGTAAATACCGATAAAGTTTTTATTTTTTAAAGTAGTGCAAAGCAAAGAACGAAGTATAACCAAATACCTGAGTGTATTGTGAAAAGGATTCAGAAATTCTGTCAGTAAGAACTTCAACTGCACCAGCCTCCATGATATCGTGTTTATATTTGTCATCACGACAAGAAAGGGTAGAAAGAAGCCAGATAGCTATATTGGCATCACTAATGACTGATGTACTTCGCTCCAAGTCATGTTTTATATTGTCCTCATCAAATACTCTGGAGATGCTTATTATGTCCTTGTTTTCCAGATTAGAAACTTGAGAATCCTCCTTATAAGTGAACATTCCAACAAGAGAATGGATGAGTGAACCACATAAATTAGACACGTTTAAATCTTCAACTACGCTTTGATGATTGACTTTTGATGTGCAGACAAGTAGCGCAGCTCCTCCAATTTTAACCATTGCATTGGCAGAACTGATAACCCTTCTTGCTATTGATGAAACGCATCCACTGGCACAGGCAATTGTGCTCCCAAGAGTTATGGGCTGAGCTAGGGTGAGCCGCGATAATATTTCTATAGCCCTATCCTGCAATGCTGGGGAGGCATCAGAAATAGTTGAAACTATAGGAGTAATGCTACTTGGGCTTTCTGCAAGAGCACTCCAAGCAGATTTTATCTGCCCGATATCTTCTACAGACTTCGAGAGAGAAGCAAGTGCATCTAATGCCTCTGAAATAGCAACAGATCCAGTTTCAGCAGCTTCAAGGAGAGAAACTATAGCAAGTACTGTTCCGTTACGGTTAACACATTCTGTCAAAGCTGAATCAATCTGACGATAATGGAGAAGCCGAGCAATTGCTGCTGCTCCATGTGTTTTTCCAACATGTGATCCTTCACGCAGAACTCGTGTGGCTGGTACAATAATGTCTTCTGAAATTGCATTTTCTGAGGCTTCATAGTCTAAAAGGAGATTTGCCAGAGCACAAACAGCTTGCTCTGCCACCTGTAACACAGAGGAGTTTGCAAGTGCTACAAGCAAAGGGAGAGCATCTCGAGCAACGGAAGCTATATCACGGTTATCCTTAACTGAGAGAAATATAGAAGCAAGGCACCGAGAAGCTTCCACTAAGATATTCTCGGAATCAAAATTCAAAAGTTTCATGACTGACCAGAGGGTCTTAACAGCAATGTTAGATTCACGCAAGTCCTTCCTGAGATCAAAGATCCCAGCAAGAGCTCGTGCGGATTTCGCTTGAGTCTCTTCCTTGGTGGAACTTAATATTTTAATCATTGTCTCAATCGCATCATTTGCTGCAGTACCTTCGCGCACTAGATCACTCAGAGGTGCTACGCAGAGCAAACTTTTCAATGCATCCAGGACATAAACTTTGGATTCGGGCAAATCACTGACCAGTAATGCAGTGAGCTGGCTGATTGTTGCTGTATCCGACTTGTGAATCAAATGGTTTAAAGTCTTAGCAGCAATCTCCTTCCCGTTTGGGCTTCCATTCTTTAGCAGCCAAAGTAAAGCCGGCACAGCATCAGCACTTTCGACACACGCACGTATATCTTCGCTGTGATTACAAAGGTTTCCGAGGATGGTGGCAGAGTCTTCTTTAGCTTTAGCAGAGCCCGTCTCCAGAATCTGAACAAGCGGAGGAATACCGCCAGCAGCAGTTATGGCCCATTTACTCTCATCATTTTCATTGGACAGAAGACAAAGCAATGCAACAGCACATTCCTGCTGCTGCTCTGATGAAAGACCAAGAAGAGATATCAGGAGTTGAATACCCTCTCGGCCTTGAAGGGCCTGCCACAGAGTACCTTCATCTCTGCAGAGAACAAGAAGGGACTTTATCAACTCCTCCTGAACTTCCATTGTCGCCATAGTAATTAAACCAACAAGCAGTCTCTTTGCATCAGAATCGGCAAGTTTGCTTGCTAGTATACCATTTCCATACAAACTAGCAAGTGCTTCTATTGTACGCTCCTGGACCAGAAAAGAGGATCGTGGTTTGAATTGCTTTACTAATGTCTTCTCCACCTCCACGGGATCTGATGCCCGAGCATTTTCGGCTTTGCTATCATATATCATCAGCGCTGAAGCTAATGCTCCCAGTGTATCAGCTACTTGTGCAGGGGAGGTGCACGACTCAAGGCTTTGACCAAGGCTCGAGATGACGTATGACAAGCCTCCAGATATATTAGCAAGAGCACACATCGCATTTTCTTGCAAGGCTTGAGCAAACTCACCCTGCATGAATTCTTTAGAAGGAGCTATTGTAGCATTTATAAGTACAGGGATACCACTGGCGTTGGCAATATCCCGCCTAGCTTCCTTGCACTGAGCAGAAAGTGATTTAAGAGCAGATGCAGCTTCAGCTCTTACAGGAGCTTCATTTTCAGATCCGAGCAGCTTAAGAAGTAGTTTTGTGGCCTCAGCAGCTAAGATTTTTGAACATATTGATGCATCCTCCATCATCATGCAGGCCAATAGAAAACATACATTTGCTTGAGTCCCTGATTGCCCTGTTGTAAGTAATTTGACCAGAATATCAACTCCTCCAGCTTGAATTGTAGCTCGCCAGAATCCTTCGGTGCTGCTAGAAAGATTCCGCAAAGCTCCTGTAAGTAAGTCATCCACCGTGCTTCCAGCCTTTAGTCCTTTCTTTAATTGTTCCCACAGTGCAGGCACAACTCCTTCGGTTGAGAAGATTTTGGATCCAACATGATCCTTAGCACCACCTTGGGACACAGCATATATGGTCTTTGCTGCTGCAATTTGACCATCTGCAGAGTTTGACTTGAGCAGGCTGAGCAATGGGGGAATGCAGCCTCCAAGTAAAACTTTGACCCGCAATTCATTCTCTTTGCAAAGAGACCCTAAAACAGTAGCAGACTGTATTTTTATACCAAGAGACCCAGACCGGAGAAGAGATACAAGAACTGGGACCGCTTGAGAATGTGATCCGACTGCACCAAAAGCATTTTCTCGTGTGTCAATTAGATCAAGTAATTGCCTCAAAGAAATCTCTTTGTCTTGCGATGATGAGGAACTCTGTCGCAATTGCTCAATGCATTGTGCAACACTTGCTAATGTTCCATCAGGGTCCTCCATGCTACTCCTATCTCTGCAGGTAAAGAATTATACGCTTCATCAAAATTAAACCAACAAAATAGGTAAAAATATTACAAGTTTCATCAAAATTAAAGCAATATAAACCAAGAAAGGATATCAGGGGTAAAAGTAAACAGATGAATAATGTGATAGACACTGCAGTGGTTAATAAATTTAACAATTCTCTAAATGAAAATTAACATATCTAAGGCTAAGATGTCACCAACATGACCAATAATTAAGTAGGAAATTCACAAAAATAAACAAAGGGTCTTGAAATGCTACACAGTTAGTCACAATATCTTAGCTTGTAGGAGGCAAAAGCTGCCTCGGAAAATCCAAGGAATAATGGACCTTTATCCTCGAGTAACTTCACATTAGTTCCAATATTGTAGACTTGTAGTCTCCGTGTATTATATTAGGTTTATCAGCACGATAACTCCGATAAATTGGAAATGATAATATCGTCTATCTAGAAATAACGGATATTAAATCAAGATGTCTAAGAAATGATCTCTAGTAATTAGAAACGTCAACTGTCAATAATGAATAACCAGATTTGCTTCCTTCTCAAGCCATATATCTCGATTATATTCCTTTTACTACATGCATATGTTTCATTTATAAACAATTTAAAGCCCTCCTACTACTGTAAATAGGTTGATACTAGTTTTGCTCATGAAATAAAGCATTGTTCCCCATTTAAGGAATTGGAGAGTCAGATTCCCATCGACTTAAAACTCATCAATCACCAAAGATGACATACGCCAACCAAGACAATCCACAGCCAATCCTGAGACATTTGACTAAGAAAACCCATAATTAACTCTCTTTCATCTCTCAATCGGAAAATCATACAATTAAAACTACAATTGCAGCACCTGCACAGCACTAATTTCTAAGAGATGCATCAATCTATATTATCGGCAAGGAAAGGCCAGGCTAAATGTGTTACCTGAAGCAGCGAAAGGAAATGCCTGAAGCAAACATAGTGAACGCAATCAAACAATATTGGGAAGTCTATTGTGATGGCATGACTGAGAGTATGATGGAGCCCAAGATCAACATAATTGTATTCAGGTTTCAGGGTAGTAGATTACACAAAAGTAAGGAGATTACACAAAAGCAAGGGGGCAGAGAGACTAAAAAATTCATAAAATAAACTCAAGGAGGTCAAATGGGCTTATTTATAATTGGACCTAATAGGCATGCAACTTTATACACCGCTCAACACCAACTCACCCTCCAAATTAATAAATACCCCACCAACCAAACCACTTTATAGATTTACACTATTCTTTTACATTATAGTCATGTTCTCGCTGATTAACCTTTTCACGGAAGGCCTCCACTGCTGAGCCAGCCCAAGTCTCCTTAATGACTTATGGTGTCAAACACAATATATGACTTTGACTAGGCACATGAAGGTGCTCAGTGACAACAGATTTAAAGTAAAACAGAACCCATTGCAGCCTGACCATGTAGACTTGTGAGAATTGGCTGTAATTTTGCTAATAGAAAGAGAAAGTGGTGGTATCGTGCTGTGTTGCATTTTTCACCAAGATCCCAAGTAGTGGATGTTCTTAAAAGAGGCTTTGTCTAATTCAAGATTTATCTCAAATCTCAAGTGTTAGATGATCTAACAATACTTTGTCCAGGTGAAGTTTGATATTTGTGTGAGAAAGCATGGACAGGTATCTGCGAGCTTGAGAAGAACATTGGAAACAATGGCAATCTTCAAAATGTTGATTCATTGGGTTGACCTAATAAGCCTTGGCGATTTATCAAATCTTGAGGAATGAATAGTATGTTTTAACGAAAATCGGCACTTAAAACCTAATTTTCTGATCTTTGTCTAGATTTTACAATTATATCAGTATACACACACAAGCGCACAAGCACTAGGATGTGGTTCAAATAAGAATTAAACCTTAGTGTACCACCAGTGAGGCTGCTATTTTTAATCGTTTTAGGCACTGTTTTTTAATTAGAATTTCATTTTAAAAATAGCAACACAATTATATATAAAAAAGAATCTGTGCAAATATAGCATCATATTGATATTAAAAATAGCATCATACACAATTAAAAGTAGCATCATATATGGTTTCCACAAGAGGAATGGTTTTTATTGGAAACCTACCCTATGTGTATGTGTGTGTTCTTAGTTGGAAAATTATTGCATACCACTATCACAATACATAAGGCTGCATTAGTTGTGCTTGGATTCCTAGAAAATTTTCTCCATTCAGTTTCCAAATTTAAGACAACTACAAAGGTCAATTGAATTTGTTGATAACCATACGCATAACAGGAAAGCAATCTATTAATTGCCTTTTAATAAAGAGAAGTGATGAATTTAAGAAGTTGCAACATCAGTTTATGTAACAAAAGTGGGAAAATAACTATGTGCACTATATATCATATGCAAGTAATTATATCTTCAAATAGATCCATCTTTGACAAAATCCCCCCATTCATGAAGGTTTATATAGGTTATATGATGGGTTAGCAGAACAGAGAGGTGGGAAAAAGATTGTTCTGTGCTCTAGAATAAGTATATATGCTAGATAACATCATTACAATCTGCATAAACTTTAAATAGGTTAATTGTAAAGTTTAGCAGCCCACATTTGCAGGAAGCCTAATTTTTGGAAAAGAAAAATAAAGCCACTCTTCAACCAACCTTGAACTCAGTTTCATGAGTGCGTGGGGAGTTGGAGACTCAGTGTCATGAGATCTAGCTTCCCCATTTCTCTCCTACAGTAAAAAAGGAGCAATTTTTACAATTTTTATATATATCGAAAAGAGAATCATCAAAATGCACACATTCCTTACGTGCATAGAATCAGAATATGAAACATAACCAGTAATACTAGTGCATTACAGAACAGAAGGAATGCTTGATATGCAACCAACCAAAGTATGTAAAATTTGTCCATGAAGAAAAAAGTGATCAGAAAAATAAAAATTGTACAAACAATTAATGTGAAAGATAGTTCTAATGAGAATTAGGAGCTTCTTCTGATCTCTTCTGAAGGAGAAGTACACGACGTAGAGGAAACTATGCCACTAAGTTACAAATCAACTATCATCTTCGATTTGCTTCAGAAGTGAAAGTGAAGAAAATCATAATCACAAACTTTCCAAAATTTCATAAAAGGTCGTTCAGAAAAGATATGGAAAGAAAGTATATCCCACTTTGGCATGATCCATTATTCTCCTAAGCGATTTCCTCAACCAACATAATTTACATAGAAGAAATAATCACAAGCTACGCAACAATAAAATCACACCAGGAAACCCTCATCACTTAGTGCTTATCATCCAACCAGCACGTGCAAAGTCCTATATACTTTATTCCAAATTCAGATCATGAAAGTTTAGAAGATTTCAAGTTTCAATTGACACTGCCCTAAACCTCACAAGTTAAAAGAACCATGTAAATGCCTTTCTTTTCCCTTACCAAGTCATTGGAGAGAATGGTGCCGTCATTAGAACCAGCAGCCCTCCAAGAAAGTATGGCCGCCAGCTTTCCTGCACGTCTAATAATGCCTTCTCTTTAGATCCAACTGTTCGAGGCAAACAAGATCCGGCAGCAGAGACCTGTTAACCAACACATCAGCTGCACTACAAAGCAATACTAAAAGCCTAAAGTCATACAACTAGCACAAATCTACAAGCTCTTCTGACAGCACAAATCAGGTAAGTGGCAACTGAATCAAGTGAGACAACAAAGTGGAAAAAATCTATCGGATCGAATAACAAAATAAACTGAATTCAATAACACGCTAGCCCCTTCATCAGATTCACATGAAATAACAGATCATTAAACAAAGTATTCGCATCAAATCAGACAGCGGCTGAGCAAACGGTGAATCATTTTGAAATTTCACTGGGTGTTGCCAAGAATCAGTAGATCAAGTGTTCTTAGATGCAAATGCTGACTGAAAAAAACGAAAAGGATCCCACTAGAGATCAATTCAAACCAGCAGAATTTTCCATAGGTACACTCATGAGCTAGGTGGTTAGCAAGATCTAGCAGAAATATAGAAACCTTTTCTTTAGATTCAGAATCAGGACATCAACATTTCTTCGTGGAGCACGAATGTTGGTGATTCGCATCAAATGTAGAGAGAAAAAGAGGGATGAGAAGAAGGGGTGATGACAAGTTTGTACTCTTGTTGGTTTTTTGTGCTTGTTTTTCTCTCTCCACCTCTGAGCAAGCGCCTCTCTCTCTCTCTTGCAAAGTGAGAGTATCGTATATGACAAGGGAAGAAGATAGAAGACGTAGAGAGAGAAATTAGCAATGTTACAGTAAAAAAAAAAAATGGGTTTTGCGAAGGAGTGAGTGACGGTGGCGTGTGGAGGAGAAAGGGGCACCGACGGGTTTTGTGGCGGCGGCGGCGGCTTGTTGGCTGGGTATGACTTCGGCTTGGACTGGCTTTTTGGTTTTCGGTTTTCACATATTAACTAGTGCGTGGCCCGTGCCATGCACGGAAAAACAATATTACGGAAAAATAATATTACGATTGTATTATAAATTAAATATATAAATAACATTAATTATGATTTATTCATTGTTTTTAAATTAAACCGGGTTGGACATAGTGATGGACCGAGAACCTGTTTATAATCAGCCTAATTCGCTTGAATAAAATATTTGCCCTCGAATTCGTCAACACCAGTCGATTGGACTAGTAGGATCGATACGATTTTCTAAATAATTTTTGTTACATTTAAACTTATTTTAAATAAAATTACGTATTTAAATAAAATAGAGATTTATAAATTATTTATCAATTAGTTTAGTTGTTTAGATATCTAAGTAACACATTTTATTTAAATTTATTACAAAAAGTACTATATATATATATATATTAAAATGTTTATAAATTAAAATTTGAACAAACTACAAATGATTTAATAAAATAACTTGATCATTACGATGACGGTCCAATTCTGAAAACCTTATATTTACTGTACATAAATTTTATTATTTTCTTTAAATATACTTAATTTTATGATTTATATAATAAATGTCTACACCAAATGATAGTATATTAAGACTATAAATTATATATCTAAAGATGAATTAATTATTTTTACTTTATGCATATTAATAAAATATAAACATAGTAGTTTTCAAAAAATTAAGATTAATTGATTGATTATGAAATTTAATGAATATTTTTAGCGTTCAATATTTTTTTAAAGACACAAATATAAAGACCGAAATTTTAAAACTTTTGTTATATTTTGAATTGAGATTTTATAAATATAGAGACCGAGATTTTAATGTTGTTCGTTGTTTTTAAGGAAAAAATAAAAATAAAAACATACACACTTAATAAATCTTAGCCGGATTTTTTAAATAATAAAAACTAAAGCCCGAATTTTAAGGTAGCATTTATTGCTGTATGATTTTTAAAGAAAAAAATAAAAAAAAATAATAAAACTTACTATTTATAAGTTGCATTAAATTCTGGCCTATTTTTTTGCTACTATTTTTGATAAATGGTAATTCTTATTATATATATATAGATATAGATATTAATTTGGCCCTAACCAAATTTGTTAAGGGCGAGATTAGATACAAATTATTATTTAAAAACATCATTTAATGATAAAATATAAAAAAATAAATTTGCAACTAGTTTTGAGTTTGTGAATGAGCATAAAATAAAATGTACTAATTAAATTTATGTTATATAAAAATAGTAAAAAATTATTGTAAAATTATAATAGTAAAAAATGTGAACAATTATTTTTATTAAAAAAACATGTATTTTTTATTGATGAACAATTAGTTTTGTTAAAAAAACATGTATTTTTTATTGATTTGTATTTTTTCATTGTGTTGATAAGCCTGGTGAGAAAAAAAGTAGGAATAAATAGTAATTGTTTTTTGAAACAAAATGTAGTCAATCACAATTTTTTTTTATATAAAAAATTATCCAGCAAAACGAATTCAGTTATAATTTATTTCGAATCGCGCCATAGATGTTCAGACCTATATTTAATGTACATTAAATAAAGTTTGTCATTACAATATAGAGATCTTAATTATTATAATTTAATATTTAATTAGTGTGATTTATTTTGAACCTTATAAAAATAAATTAGCATATTTAATTGGTTAGAAGGATAAAAAAAAATAACTAATTCGATAAGGTGATTAAAAGGTTAGATATTTTAACAACTAATCCACAAGGTGATTAAAATGTTAGGTGTCTAATTGACATATGTAAAGTCGATGGTCACATTACCTAGCACAAATGCACGGGATAAAATATAAATTCTCAAATGCTAAACTCTCATACGAATTTATAATGTAATATTTATAATCCTCAAAATATCTATTTCAATTGCCATCCATATATATAATCAAGCTCCAAGTGTTGTAAGTATTAGTAGGGTTGACAGTTTGGGCGTGCTTGCAGTTGGATATAAAATTTTCTGCTCAAAATGGATTTTTTTTGTTAATTAGTGTTAATTTGAAAAAAAATATAATATAGTTAATTGTTAGTGAAATTTTGAATTTATTTAAAATAATATTAAAAATAAAATTATTAAAATTAATTTGATGTAAATATAAAAAAAATAGGTGGCGTAAAATGACGGTTTGTTAAAATTATAAAAATTGGAAAAAAAATATTAAAACTGATTAATAGTGAATAAAAGTTGATGTGATATGTAAGAAAATTAATTTATATTATTTAATTATATTGATAATATTAAAGATAGTAAATTTAAATTAAAATAAATTAAATTTTAAATTGAATTAACTATAGATTTATTGCCCTTAAAATAGCAATAGTTAGATATGCAGGCTTGACACAAGACTCCAAGCCAGCTAATGATAAAGTTTGAAGCGCAAGCCACCGAGCCGACAGCCAACATATAATTCTAAATTTCCACCTGTCCATAATGCAGGGCACATGTACCTTTATACCATAGGAGACACCTAATTAAATTAAACTATTTTATTCTTCTCATGTGTGTGATTAGAGGAAATTGTTTCATTTTTCTAATTAAATATTACTTTATTAGTAAAAATGAGTTATAACTAAACACCCCACATGCAGTTAATAGGTCAAATCAGTACATGTGATATTTTACTTATAAAAGCAATATTTATAGAAATTCTTAGAGTAAATCATTTTCTAATGTGAATGGAGTTATGATTGACCTATTATTATTTTTTTCCCCCTTTAGCCTCAGACTGATTGACCAATGAATTCAGGTATGGTCGATGAAATTTTACCGGATGATAATAAACTAGTGCGTGACACGGAAAACAATATTGTGATTGTAACAAAAATTAAATATATAATTAATATTAATTATAATTTTTTTATTATTTTCAAATTAAATCAGGTTGGACAGTCTAATTAGATGGATCGAGAATCTGTTTATAACAGGTTCTATTCGCTTGAATAAAATATTTGCTAGCGAACTCGTCAACACCAGTCGATCAGACTGGTAGGATCGATATGATTTCTAAATAAATTTTGTTACATTTAAAATTATTATAAATAAACATACATATTCAAATAAAATGGATATTTATAAATTGTTTATCAATTAGTTTAAACATTCGAAATTTTAAATTGTTTAGATATTTAAGAAATACATTTTATTTAAATTTATTACGCAAGTTCTATATATATATATATATATTAAAATATAGTAAATAAAATTATGGACAAACTATAAATCATTGAATAAGTAACTTGATCATTTTGGTGACAGTCCGATTTTAAGAATCTTAGATTTATTGTACATTAATAAAATTTGTATTAAAATATCGTTTATTCACATAAATATTAATAAAAATATTATATAAATATTCATAAATCTTTTAACATGTTGTCGTAAAATTTTTATTAATTTGATTAGTTGGAGTTTGGGCTACATCACATTTACGTAATAACTCATTTCAATATTAAAATTTATATTTAGGTTCAATAATCGATTTGGTCTGGCCAAACTAATCCATAACTTAATTACCTGAGATCAACCCTATTTGTGTCATTTTTTAGACTATTTTAAATATCACCTAAAAGTAATTCAATCAATCTGGGCAGTAACATAATTCAATCTCCCAATTGAATCAAAGAATTTTTATTTTTTTCCTTAAATAAATGATGATAAAGTGAAATATTTGTGGCAAATATTATAAATTGATAATTAATTTAAACAATAATTTAGTGTAAAAAGTATCTTAATATTTTGTAATTTAATAAAGTACATTTTAAATATTTTGCTCTTTTTTTAGTTTAATAAATCATACTACAGTTCGGTACTGGTTGATATATCATTATAATTTATAATGATAAATCATATACGAAGCCCTTAAGGGGTGATTGTTTATTGATTCAACAAGTTTTTATTTAGTTTGTTTTTTAACTATAGTTAATTTTGAAAAAAGTTGGTATGGTTAGTTGTTAGTGGATATATTAAAATAATATTTAAATAAAATAATTAAAATTGATTTGATGTAAAGTAAGAGAAAAATGATTGGAAGTGATGGTTAGTTAAAATTATGTGAGTGGATGAATAGTGAATTAAAGTTGATGTGATGTGTAAAAATGATTGATTGATATTATTTAATTATATTGATAATATGGAAAATAGTGCGGTTGGGTTAAAGTTGAGTTAAATTTGAGTTTTGATTTATTTTTTTAGTGTTCAAAACATAAACAATCGCCCCTTATCGCTCCTTGGTTGGATATGGAATGATCCATGGGGATTAGACAGTTGAAAGTTTTTAGCTATTCATTATTGATTGTTAACTATCTTAAAAGAGAATTTGAAGTTAAAGAACCTTAACTCAATTCTATTATTAGCTAAATAGCTAATTTATTCGGCTGTTTACCTGTTTTATAGCTAATGAAACACTATCGTTTAAAANAAATTGTGGTATGTTCGTGTACTGAGTTGACAATTAATCAACTTTAAAATTTTATATGTAAACTTCAAAAAATACATGCTACTTTTTTTTATTCATCAAACTGTTCCTGCTTGCACACAGCTGAGCAAGATACCTAGAACAGACGAAAAATGGGCCACAACAAGCAAAACCAGAGGCGGTTCAAGAAAGATAACCACCGCCACCAATCCCATGGCCAGCAATTTCACAGGCAAGCAACTTTCGTTTCAAAATACCCCAACGCCGGTCATACCTTATTCTTGTGAATTGCACTCTCTCTGGTTTGGGTTTCTTGTGATTTTAATTTTTAATTTACTGACTTGAACGGTGATCAGGGATGAAGATGATGTGTCTTTGCCCACTGACCAAGGTACGTAACACAATGTGGGCTTATGAATGTTTCTTACCCAATTATGCGCTCCATATGTTTGATGAATTGCGTCTGTGTGAGTTTATGGCAGCAGCTGAAGGGGAGGAGCAAACGGGTCCAGCCATTCAGCTCGCCATGTGGGTATGTGCCCACTAGTTTTCATTGTATATCTTCCGGGTCTGTTTTACGTCTTGAAATGAAGTGCTTTTTTACCATCTTTCATTTGAGATACCTCTCATGGGGCTAATAAGGATTGTCT
>BKCP01004960.1:4438329-4454373 GCA_008636005.1 Striga asiatica | reverse complement strand
CTTTGGTGTTATGGTAGTTGTGTTAAGGTCCATCAAAATGTAATCTATGATATTTCAAGATAAAAGTTCAGTTGGTTGATCACGTGCTGTCAAAACGGGCCCTTTAGTGATGTACACGTCCTCTGTTCGTGACATCCCTATGGCATGAGACTTATGGTTTTTGATGTTCTAACACAGTTCTGGAATGATAGTTAATTTGACAAAGTCGATGTATGTCTATATTTATTTGATTTGATCGGACACATTTTATTACAAACAATTTAGTGGAAACTGGAACGGGTTTTTGTTTTGCTTTAATTGTGGTTGGCATAGTTTTTTGTCTTTCTAAAAATAATTATGTTGTGGTTTCAGGATTTTGGACAATGTGATGCGAAGAGGTGCACAGGACGCAAGCTTGCAAGATTTGGATTGTTGAAAGAAAGTATTTTTTATATTTAAATAATGTATAACATTAACTCAAGTATCCATATGTCATGCTTATCATTTGTAGGAGGAATGATGGTACTTGGGTGGACGATCTATTCACCCCAATATTTTGTGCTGATTAACGGTTCTTTAATTTTTTTATTTCAGGAATTACGAGTTAGTAGCGGATTTGGGGGAGTTGTCTTGAGGTGAATAAACTATCAATGCCTATTAGCTGCACTTATGATGAATCTTTCATCTTGTATAATATTGTAACTTGTATTGAAATGTTGATGGCTTATTCTTTGTATTTTTTGGACATATGCCACTGAAAGCAAAAGGAATGAACAAGTTTATTTCTTTAATTACAGTGGACTCAACATCCATGGGCCTGCTTGAAATTTGTTAAAATCCATGAGATATTTGTAACTTCACATAAAGAATTGCAACAATATGAGGTTTTGTGAGATTATATTGAATATAGTTGTTAATAGTTGATACATATTTCATTAAGACTATTGCCTTTATGAATATCCACTAAATAATAGATGTTTCAGTGTCAGCATTAGAGTTTGTGGCATTTTGGGATTGTTTCATGTTGAAAAAGATTGGTAGAATTAAAACGTGAAGTTTATATAGAATGCTTTGATTCCAAATATAAATTTGATGTTTCTCTTTGTTCATTTCTTGTTCTACTGGTTTTCTGAAAATAACATTTCAATTTCAACTAACAAGTTCTAGCTAGACCTATACATCCATTTTCATGAATGGTGTAATTTATTTAATTTATTTTTCACCGTGGTAATTATACATTATTAAGGTTGTCTGGTATCAATTTTTTTTTTCATGTTTCAGTCCCACTGGGACACAATGTGTCTCCCAAGAGGATCTTGAACTGATCAGACGAAGAGGTTTAGCTGTTGTTGATTGCTCGTGGGCCCGCTTAGAGGATGTGCCTTTCACCAAACTGCGGTGTGCCGCTCCTCGTCTTTGTATGTTGCCTCGAATTACTGTTTTTTAATATATTCAGACATTCAAGTCATTAGGAAAAAGAAAAAAATAGACTTGAGAAATTTCATGCAAAAGATAAACCAGAAAAATTAAATGCACAGGAATTAGGATTTATCAACTATTAAATCTTCAAAATTATTTGGTTTTGGGCTCATGCATATAAGTTGAATTGCAGTGCCTTGGTTGGTAGCAGCAAATCCAGTAAATTATGGCCGACCTTGTGAGCTTTCATGTGTCGAGGCACTGGCTGCAGCTCTTATTATATGGTATTATTAATCTCAGGCCTTTTGTGTTGAGGATTATATTTAGTTAAACAATTGGAATTGTTTTGTCTTTTGTGAGGACTCTTCAGCCGAAAATGCAAGCAGAGTAACTTAGATATTTAGGATAATTTGGTTGACAAAATCATATTCATCGTTATTTTGGATCTTATTATTGCAAAATCAATATTCAAACATGCTTCAGCCTATGTGGTTGGTTCAACTCTTAAGCTGCATAATCTTTTCTTGCAATAATATCTAATTAAAACATTTTATATTAATTTCATCTCTCTATTTACTTAGTGGGGAGGAAGAAACTGGAAATCTATTGCTCAGCAAATTCAAATGGGGTCATGCTTTCTTGTCCCTAAACAGGTAAATTTCTCTGGCTCAATTTCACAAATTCGTATCATACTATTCTCGATGTTCTAGCTAATTGCAACTGTTTCAGATTTTTCCAAACTTGTGTATAAATTGCTTGCAAAAAAAGAATAAAAAATAAAAAATGATTGCAGGGAACTTCTCAAGGAATACTCCAATTGTAAAAAAGGTGCAGATATGATCGTTGTTCAAAATGAGTGGCTTTCGCAGCAAAAATCGCCAACTTCAAATGAAGTCACAAATGAAAGAGGTGAGATCATATAATGTTGATTTCGTTTTGGGATTTTCTAATTTTGTTCTTTTTCTTCTCTATTGTCCATTGCAAATGGAGCTGGAAGAGTCATTGTCGACAATTCTCCTGCATAGTGCTAATAATGGACTAGATCAAAATGACTCAATTAAATTCTAGTGCTTCTTCTATTAGTGAAGTTTCTAGAAAAAAAAAAAATATCAAACGGCACAATGCACCTTGGGTCGCTACGGAAACAGCCTCCTTGTATAATTACAAGGGTAAGGTCTGACCCCCCAGACCCCAACCTGTTGGGAATATACTGGGTATGTTGTTGTTGTTGTTGTTGTTCTTTTTCTTCTCTATTTTATTTCTTTTTCTGTCTCTCAAGCGTTTGGCCTTTATCGTTAATTCATTTAAAATTATATTATCAGTTTATTAATGACATGTACTGTTGTTAAAATAGTGATATTACAGTATACAATGAATTTCAAAAAAAAAAAAAAATGTTCAGGAGAGCAATTGGAATGTAGAAACACTTATGGTGATGATGACGATGGATCATCTTGCGGTTCTGAAGATGGTCTTCCTCCATTGGAAAGGAATATGAATCACTTGTATTTGGAAGAAGAAAGTGATGAAGAAAGTCAATGAAGGGCATTTTGTGCTTAAGGCCATTGAGCAATAGCCAATAAACATGATTTCAATCTTTTCTTTTTTGTCCCATCATATTTGGTGCTTAAGGACTTGATTTCCTTTAGGCTTTTTAATTTTGCTTTTACAGTTTGATTATGACATGTTGTTTGGAATTTGGATAGAGAAAAGGTTTATATGTTTTTTGAAGATCAAATAATGATGATACGATTTGTTTATTTCATTACTTTTGGGTTTTAACTTAAAACAAGAAAGTCAAAGCCATCATCAATTGTTCAAAGGCAATAAACAAAATAGCTCTAAAAGATGATTGTTATATACATAATGTAAGTCGCTACAATGAAAATGCTGAAAACTATCAATTGGAACAATGACATGTAAACGAAAATGTTCCCAACTACAAACCAAGAATGAAACAACAACAATTGTAATTATTACATATCGCACCCTATAAATGCAGAATTTTTCAAGTGTACTATAACCATTTGTTTTTTTGTAGTTTTATGTATTATTTTTTTGTGTTTAGAATCCTATATATTAAAATTTTATTTATAAAATAAATTTTTATTCCATATATTTAACATGGATGTTAATATTATTGACATAATTCCAAAATTGTTGCTAGATTCGTGAGACTCCGAGATTTCGTGTACATACTTAAAACAAAAATATACAAAACTGATATTGATATTGATTTCATTTAATTAATTTACGCTTGCAAAATAGAGAAGAAATAAATAAAAAAAAAAAAGATAATCAAAGGGTTAGGGCTTGATTGTTTATGAATTATTTCATTCTCATTTATTTCATACTCAAAATCTAACTCAACTTTAACTCAACCCCACTATCTTTAATATTATTCATATAATTAAAAAATACAAACCAACCATTCTTACACATCACATCAACTTCAAGTCACTATTCATTCACTCACATAATTTTAACTATTATGCATTTCCAATCATTTATCTCTTACTTTTACATCTAATTAATTTTAATCATTTTATTTTAAATATTCTTATAATACATTCTTAAAATTCCACTAACAACTAACTATACTACTTTTTTCAAAATTAACTATGATTAACCAAAATAATTCATTTTGAACAAATCTATATATATATATATAAAGAATTAACATTTATCAAAAATAGCAGCAAAAAAGCCAATGAGCATTTAATGCATACTTTATTTGAAAACTTTTTAAATATATGTATTAATTGCTTTAATATACACATATCCAAATCAAATATGACCAAAAAGATTCTTTCCTTGAATAATTTTATTAACATATGCAATAATTTTATTGATATCCATTATAATAAACTATAATTTGATTTTTCGTGATTGATGTTGATAATATTTTGGTCAACATAAACATGAAAACAACTTTTAAGTCTTAACCATATTATTATTTTTTTCACAAATGTTGACTTTCATCCTAAAATATTTATAAACAATGGTAACATGTTAAATAATTCTCCTCTAACTAATTAGCCGAAATCAAGTTGGTGAATTAATATTTTTCGATAATATTTTTTAATCTTTATTTAATTATATAAACAAATAATTTTTTTAAATTAAAATAATTTACCCTTTAAGGGATAATGATCACATCATTAAATAATTTATTAATGGCTAAATAACAAAATTAAAATATATTAACTATTCTCTACATTTTCAACATTTGATTTATTTGTATATTATTGTCAACCATGATACTTTTATCATTTATTTTTATTTTTATTTATTTCCATAACGAATTTATTGTAAAATATATATTTATATTGCATAGTATGTTAAATAAACTAATAAAGTCTTAGGATGCAAATTAAAAAAATCTCTTGATTATGTAAGGTTTACTATTTGACAATTTGCTAAATTAATTTTTTTTTAATTATTATGAGAAAATTAAATTCTAAAAAACATGTGTATGTATTTTATAAAAATTTATAGAAATTTTTTTATAGTTATTTCATAAACAATCACCCCCTTAAAAACTCAAATTTCAAAATTCACTAGCGTGCTCACTGTAAAATCTAATACTCTCACCACACTATATTGCGCCGTGTTGGCCAGTTGCAGGCTGAAAATTTGGTCAGCTTTCAGTCTTTCACCATCGTTCGGCTGCGAAACCCTAGCTTACCTTCCCACCATGGTGACGGCGAAGAAAACAGTAAAAATCCCTCGATTTCCATTTCCCTTCCTTTATTTTTTGAATAATTTAACCCACTGATTTACATTTGTTGCAATTTTATTTCTCTTAACAGAAGAAGACCCATGAGAGCATCAATAACAGGCTCGCTTTGGTGATGAAGAGCGGAAAATACACTCTCGGTTACAAGACCGTCCTCAAAACCCTTCGCAACTCCAAAGGTAAATCCCTTTTNNNTTTTGTTTGGGTGTGTGGACGGATTTCAAGAGTTGAATGTTTGTCAATTTGGGATTGATAGGGAAATTGATACTAATCTCCAACAACTGCCCGCCATTGAGGAAATCCGAGATTGAGTACTATGCAATGCTGGCTAAGATTGGGGTTCACCATTACAATGGAAGTAAGTTGTTTGCCAACTTCTATAATGGATTTAGGAGCACGTTTTTTTTGGCTAATTTATCTTGATTTGTTGAATAGTTTTTGGTTTGATGGGGACACAAATGGGTATTCTAGAGATATGAGGATGATCTGTTTTTCCCTAATTAGCTGATTAGGGGAGTGTTTAGTTATGACAGTGATGATTGTTTTATTACTTGAGAGTGCAATCAAGGAAGTGTGAATGTTGGATAATGTGTGCCATAATGTAGTGTCTAAAACATATAATGTAATGTAAGTTGGATAATGCTTCACTGGCGGCTTATAATGTAGTGCATGAACTTATCGAGTAACTCCTGCGCTGGTGTTTTCTGTAATTTCTTGTTCTTTCCATAATGCATTTTCAACAAATTCATGGGAAGCTTTGTCTTTAAGATATTTATTGGTAGCACCATCATTTTTAAACTTCATGCCACTTTTTTTAGACTTTCCATTCTCGAAAAAAAATATAAACAGAAGTATGACATTTCATAGCATAAGTTTGCACTTTTGAAAAAAAAAAAAATGACGGGTTGACCCGCCTAATGGTTAGGCGGCAGCCTCGCACAAGAATTTGTGTTATGCCTCTTCACACCATTGAAATACATGGTCTGAAAGTTTATTTGGGTTTTGTTATGCTACTTCACACTGTTGGTTAATTGCTTTATAACTTACTTAGGTTTCAAATATTTTACATGAAAACTAAATGAGGGACTTAGTTCTATTTCCTTCATCAACGCCTTTTGAAATTTACCACAGATAATGTTGATTTGGGCACTGCTTGTGGAAAGTACTTTCGTGTTTCGTGCCTAAGCATCGTTGATCCAGGTATGTGGTTTTATAAACCATTATTCACTGTTTTCTTTTGTTGCGTGTTTTGTGGGATGGTTTGTAACTAATTCAATTGTTTATTCACACTGTAGGTGACTCGGATATCATAAAGTCATTGCCCGGTGAACACTGAGGAGAGAGACTGTCTTTGCTTCTTCAGATTCTTCACCTTCATTTTCTGAATTTCCTCAATGCATCTCATTCTATGTCGAACAATTATAGCAGTCAAGTTTTCATAAGTGTCCTTTTATCCTTTTCTTTTGTTTTCTCTGTCTTCTGAGCTCGGGTGGACATTTGTTTTTGACAATATCTATTATGATTAGACTTGATGGAGTTTTTTCTTCTGTATTTTTCAAAATTTTTGTAAAACTACTGATAGATCCATCCATGTTATGGAGTTTTGCAGCTGATATGAAAATCACTACTACAACCACCAATTTTAACCAAGTTATATGCCCTAGGGCTTCATAAATGGAGCCATATTTGATTTTATAGAAAGACTGGTGATTTTTTCTTTTAGGTTCACACTTTGTACAAACTTGAAAACAATCATATTAGTATATTTTTGAATGAAAATACCAAATACTACCAAGTAATAATCACTAAAAAGAAACTAATGGAGTGCTTGACAACCTATAATTACATCAACAATAATTATGAAGTTTACTAAAATTTTAAAGTTAAGCATTGAAAATATAAGAAGTTTGGTTTAACCGAAAGTTGCCTATCAAATTGGTACATAACTTGCTCTCCTTATTCAATATTGATCCCCATTTTCACCCTTTCCCAGGACCATATAGATTATAGACCCTTCCACAGCACTTCACATTGATAAGAAATAAATAAATAAATAAAGCGTCAATATTAAAAGCTAACTAATTTTTAAAATGTATATAACAAAAAAAAAATATAATGCCAGTTTTTTCAGATGATGCGAAAATATAATAAAAATAAAGCGCCGATTCTTTTGAAGCTAAATAATCTGTAAAATGTATAAGACCAATAAAAATATAGTGCAATTTTTTTTAGATGATGTTTGACCTCAAAACTCCATTCTAGAATATCTTAAAAAGAATTGGTCAATTTTAGTAAGCGCAGAACGTGAGAACAAATATATAGTATATAAAGAGGAGATCAGATAACCATGAATTCACGGCATAGACCAAAATAAAAATAAACTCACTATTATTTATTTATTTATACAGAGTCAAAAGTTGCATTTATGTCATGCAAGATGCACAAATATCACAAATTTAATTAATGTACACAGCCCCATAAGTGACGTGGCAAACCCATCTAAAAATATTTAAATATTTTTGGAAGATTTAGGCACTTTATTATTCTTTATACCAAATCTTTATTATAGTTTAATTGGCAGAAGCAAATGAACCCCACCTCCCATCTTTATCATCAAATTTCCACCTTTGGAATTTTCCATGGTCCTTACCACCTCTAAACAAAATTAATAAATTTATTTATAGCACTTGAGCCAACACTTTAGCTTATTATAAAACAATGTCAAAAAAATATTGCACTTTGTTTATATGCATACATCAAACTCCATATTCATACACTCTTTTAGCTAGACTATATGGCAACAATATCTCAATTCTTGATTAGTATTTTCAACTCAACCGTGATTTTCTTCTCAACCCTCTTCCTCGAATTAGCCGTTTTCGCACTAGACACGGCCAAGACCTCCGCCCGGAAAAAGTCAACGGAGGTCAACCAATTGCTTGAAATCGTCGGTCAATGCTTGCCCGAGCACGAGTATAAAGTCGAGCTAGGGTTTGAGGTTTATGATGAAGAGTGTCGAGTGTGCCTATCGTGCTTCGAAGAAGGAGAAAAAGTTCGAAAGTTGACGTGTAGACACACGTTCCACAAGGAATGCATCGACACGTGGCTACAGCGAGAATCCGCCACGTGTCCATTGTGCCGTGCGGTTGTCTTGCCGCCGGAGATGGTGGCCGGCCGCCGGAATCTTGAGTACGATGATGGTGACGAGGAGGTAATGGTGTTGTATGCATTACATGGGAATTTATTGAGATTTTTTTTTGTCTAGATTGTAAAGTTTGTGCTTTTTTTTTTGTTGGTGTTAGTAAAATCNATGTAATTGGTATTTATATAGCAAGTGAAAATAGTTGTAGATTCTTGTGGCTGTGTGTATATATGTGATGGTTTTAGATTTTATTTATTAGCCTGAAGTAGTTGTCATTGGCCAAAAATAATGTTCTGTTTGATTACTTTCATCTAGTGTAATTAGCAAATGTTAGTTGATATACACAATTTAATTATTAGATGTTTAGAAAAATGAGATGATAATGTCAAGAAATTAAATTGGTTTTTGCACAAAATTATTCTAATAAAGGGAATATGCATTGCAAGAGTTATAGTTTTGTTTCAAAAAAAATACTTAAGTTAGCAATTTTTTTATGGAGCTGACAACGGAATCTACAGCCAACATCTTATACATTACAAGTAAAAAATATTAAATTCTCTAACCAGTTAAAAATACACATAATTATTTTAATTAATATTTTTTACTTATCATGCATATCTATGAAGTTGGCTATAGAGCCAAACAGTTTGGCTCCATAAAACAAAAAACTTCATAAATTAAATAATTGTTTTATCTGGCTCCATCAAAAGCCTTCATAAATTAAATAATTGTTTTATCGTTTTGGTATTATACTAGGGTCTATTCTGATAATGGTTTGAAAGAAATTACAGAGAGAGACAGTTAGGCAAAGATGGGATATTTTGACCAGTGATTATTTTATTTATCTACAAGGAAAAAAAAAACCGTTTAATTAGTGAAATGGATATATAGATACAAACTTTGCCTAGAAAAAAATTATAAGAAAATATGATAAAACTTTCTAATCACATCATATTAGTGTAATACAATACACTTTGAGAAATAATTACCATTGAAGCTCAATCACGTGATAGTCGTGTTCAATCCCCATCTTTTTCTTGTCAAAATATCCCCATTTTTTTCTTGTCAAAAAATTATTATAAAAAAAAAAAAAAGAAATATTAAATTCAATGAAATTCTAGAACTATTTTGTGAATGGTGATCATATATTTTTAAATAAGGGTCTTAAATTACGTGGACCAAGTTTTGGTGTTAAGGGTGTTAAATAAGGGTCTTAAATAAGGGTGTTACCAATTGATCTACTCTTTCTTGTCATATAGTTGACAACTTGTCTTGCTATCACTTAGTCACTTAAAAAAACCAAAGGTAAGTAATGTAATTTATGTATAAATTGATGTATGTTAGAAT
Source organism: Striga asiatica (assembly GCA_008636005.1). Lineage (NCBI taxonomy): Eukaryota > Viridiplantae > Streptophyta > Magnoliopsida > Lamiales > Orobanchaceae > Striga > Striga asiatica. Next base: position 4,444,747 of record BKCP01004960.1, on the reverse strand, counting down.
AAGAGTACTATATTTTACATAAAATTCTATGTATATTTATTATTTTAGTTTTATATCAAGTTTAATTACTATATTTATTTATTATAAATTCATCTATAATTTATAAAAATCCACTTTATCCTAAAAATTAAATTTTTGCCTTTTCATATTTAATTTGCAACTTGTCAATTTTTCGAGAATGATTTGATTTGTAGTGTGTAGAACTAGCGGATTGATTTTCATAGGCTCTACTCCAACGTAGATTTTACTCTATTCCAAAATAGTGAAGACCAAAATTTAATTTTCATCTCCAGTAGTTCGCTCTACATTTTAGTCTACATGAAATATATTATAAACATAAAAATAAAATTAAAATATATTTTTTTAACAAATAAATAATTTTATTAATGTATATTTTGCAAAATAATATATAGAATAAAAAGTAATTAAAAAATAAAAATTGAAAGAAAAATTATAGCGCGATGAAGCGTGACGCTGCTCATATCTTCAAAATTGTGAGAAAATGTAGCGCCACATTGGAGCGAGTTTTTCGCATAATTTTGAAGTAGTGAATAACTTAATATTAATTTTGAAAAAGCTAAATATAGGAGAATTGTGAGGAGAGAAAATTTGTAAAATAGCATGTCAATATAAATTTTTCAAAATAACCATACAATCCACTATTTACCAAATAATTATTTATAAAAAACTAAAAAAATACAGTAGTCGAATCCGTTATTATAAATTACAATGCACTATTAGTATTAGTTATCCGCTAATACAATCACCGATCTACTATCTACCATCGGAATCGGGCCACGTATACACACGGGCCGGTTAAATGAAGCCGTAATTCACGGTTCAGAATCGGCCTGCCTGTGTCGTGCCGGTTCACAGCCGACCGGAAATAAAAAAGAAAAAACACTAAAACATTAAAAAAATAAAAAATTCTTACTTTTAAATTAAAATTTCGACGTCGAACCGACGGTTCAATTTTTAAAAAATACATGAATCTGAACCGGCTTGGGCAAAACCATGGGCCGCCAGTTCAAGGCATACAGTCAACAAGTTTGACCAAACCGGTTCGACCCGTGGCCACCTCTAAAATAAACTGCTCAAGGATGCTTTCATCAACTGCATCACCTCATGGCCACAACTAGATTGAAGCTTTTGTGGATGAATCTCCTTCACTAAAAACATAGAAATAAAATCAACCAAAATTATTAGAGGTACTGGTGGCTTCACCAAAATCTCCTCATGGCCCGCGGTCAATTTGTTTTGCATCGTGGACACCACTATTGAAGTGCATTGAAGGTTTGGTGGCTTCACTTTAATAGAGGGAACAAATCAACAAAATATATTGGTTGTGCTTGATAAAGAGAGGTTTGAACTAAAATGAGAGGTTTTGATCTCAATCAGAGGCTTGGCCAGCCAAATTCTCTCTTCCATAAAAAAAAATATATATATGATGTAGAGTAAAATATAACAAGAAGAGCTGGAGATGGATTTGAATTTTCACTTACTCTACTTTAAAGTATGGTAAATATATTATTTTTTTTATTTATTTTTAGTTAATTATCAAGACAAATATAAAACTCAAAAAAAATTGTCAAATCTATATTTAATTTGTTCAAGTCGACAGTCCTACCCCATGGGGCACTATTTTCATGGAATTTTTCACTTTAGATCTACACACAATCACACACACCCACATGGGTGTGTGTGAAATCTAAAGTCAAAAAGTCCATAAGAGTGAGTAGTGCCCATGTGGTAGGATGAATTTTTCCCGAGTCCACTCACTAAAAATGATGTGACAAATATTTAAAGGAGATTCAATTGATGTATCCTACTCTACAAATCTTAGAAATGATGTAGGACCCACAACAGTACATTGTCTCCATATATCTATATTCTAGTAACTAATAATTGGAAAAATTGTAAATGTTCTATTTGGAGTTTCTACAAAATTAACATTTTAAGTAAAAATAATAATTTAAATTTCTTAAGTTTAAATAATTCATTTTTTTATTCAACCCGATTAAAAACTGCATCAATTTGATTTCCATATCATTTTCACAAAGTGACTTCCCAGACCCACAAGTACATCCTAGAATTGAAACTAAGCAAGCATATTCATCCCATAAGCATTTCAGCTTAAAAAATATATAGTAACTGTTAGGTTTTCTTGAGATGAATTCGCAATTCTCTTTTGCAATTGGTACTTTAATGGACTACTATATTCTCCACACATCTCTCAGCTAGTTCATGCTAGAGTTGCTTAGAAGTTTTCACATACGTCAAAACCTTAACAATCTCCTTCGAAATAGAATTTAGTAGACATGAAATCACCATAAATTCCACCTTCTAGTATTGCTCATATTCCTCCAAGCTCGAATCAAGAATTTCCACGGTTTCATAGGTTAATCTTAGCGTTTATTTGGCTCGGAGTGTCAATCTCATCACACGGCTCCAATGAAGATAATTTGAACTAGTAAGCGGGTTACTAGCAAGCACCATTCCCAGATGGTCTGATCCATGGAGAATCAGAGGATCCATGTCACATACGTAGAGAGCAATGATCGTCTCCTTCCTCTCTTCAGTGTGCGCCATTGAATCGACCTACTCTCGATATCATGTATACAAAATGTAGATCGAGAAAAATATTTCGGGGATTTTCTCTGCAGTTTTATTCAAGTGTCCGCGTTTTCAAGGAAGACGATAAACTTGCAGCCTTTTAAATCTAATCAGTTGAGTTAAAACGATAGAGGATTTATAAACAACAAACACATAATTACAATCCTGTATTAGCTATACAATTGAAATCAGAGAGAGACATATCTGTCAAAGATGAATGTAGCCTAGAATCCACTAAACTAGATGCACCCACAAGAGTAAAAGCGAAAAAAATTAAAATACTAACTCCACAAGTGGAGAATACTACATCCAAACTGGGAGAATAAAAATCAAACAAAATGCAAACAAACTTACAAACATAAACTCAAAACAAAACACCACCTAAAAAAAAAGTAAACCAAAGAGTAGAGCTCTCCCGCCCAACCGGTAAAGAACTCCGAGGCTTCACCGATTGACCCAACACCCGAAAGTGAACAAACAATGAGATAGAAATCCCATGACATAATTTAGAAACTCCAATAAAACTACAACTGACTAGATCCGGTCCCACAATGGACTAACCTCCTGCCGAAATGACACAACTGTTAGAATATACACTTGTGAGTTGTCCCATATGGTCTATACAGGGAAAATAGACCCATCTTATAAGTCTAATGGGCTACTCCTCATACAACCAATTAGTTTTGGGATGGAACCTCACTTAGGCTTCACTTGGGCTTTTCTAATTTGGTGCGCTTCGTCCGTGAGACCGCACCCGTCAACCCCCGTTTGTCAACAATCTTATTGAATTAGGAGATACATTTTGGAATTAAGTGAGTTCAGTCAATGATTACTTTACTAATGCACATATCTTAAACTTTGTTTACCCGTATTTAGAATAACTATACAGTTGTATATAAAATTGCTAATATATACATAATACATAAATATCCAATATTAGTGTTTACTAAATGTGTGGATACGATTACGAAGATACATAACATAATGATTTTAAGCTAGTTGTTTCAAAATTTCAATTATATGTAAGATTCCACCAGCAATCATTGTGCAATTCATCTTTTGTTAAGTCCACCTAACTATATTAGATCGACATACTATTTTTATAAACATGCATATTTTTATTAAAAAATCAAATTTTAAAAAAATAAATAAAAATATAATAATTGATAGTATAAATAATTTTTTTTTCAAAGCAATCATTATACAATTGATTATTTTATTAAGTCCATCTAATTATTAGAGTATCATATAACTTTTATAAGTATGAATACTTTTATTAAAAATGTTATATTTGAAAAATAATATAAATAAAAGTATATAGTATAAATTATATATATTTTAAATAATATATAGTTTTTTCAAATGGTATAAAGGATCAGACTCGACGTTTTGCCTGACACGAGAATTAAGTCAAATTGCGGTAATATGCCGAAGCACTTTGTAATGGTTTATATATACCAGTAGCTGATCCTATGTACATGCCCAAATATAAATTATGAAGTAGTATAAATTATGTGTAAATGTAATATTAAAATTATAAAATAGATAATATATATATATATCATATTTTATAAATTTGACTATTAATAAATGAACCGTTACATATAAATTATTTAACTACACATGAATATCTATATAATTAATTGCATAAAATGTAATACATATGTATCACATATTTTTGTTTGAGTGCATAAATTATGATGCATAACACTTTATTATAATTAATAAAATATAATTATATTTAATTAATATAAAATATAACAATTTTATTATAATTAATTAAAAATTTGAGCAGAAAAAATTTGTAATTTGCATTAATTTAATAGCCTGAAATTATATTTATATAGATTTGTTAAAACTTATCCAAAAAATTCAAATATTTTTAATTCAACCACTTTTTTCAACTTAAGTTTAACTCAACTCAACTATTAATACTATTAATATAATTAAATAATATCAACCAATCATTCTTACACATCACATCAACCTTAATTCACTATTTATCCACTCACATAATTTTAACTAATCATCACTTCAAATCATCTTTCTCATACTTTCACATCAAATCAGCTTTAATTATTTTATTTTAAATATTATTTTAGTATACCCACTAGTAACTAACCATACAACACTTTTCAAAATTAACCAAACCAAATCAAAAAATCCAAACAAATCCAAAAATTTTTATATCCAAGCATCCTCTAAATTAAATATACTATTTGTAATTAATATTCAATTTCTAATAATCACTTCCCACTAACGACTATCACGAATTTCCAACATCTGGAAAGCAATCATCTCAACAAATCGCCGGCGAGTGAACGCCACGCGCCAAGACATCAAAAGAGTAGAAAACCATCCATGGCGATTTTCTTCTGAACTGACCTATTTCGAATCCCACCGAACCGCCGTCAACAGATCCCGACTCGAGTACACAATCTCTGACCAGAATATGGCCGCCGATGGCGTTTTGGCGCTGGAGCAGAGGCACGGCAAAGCAAGGGTTAGAGTAGGGAGAGTGTGGAGAGAACCAAACGGACGCCAGAATTTCGTCGAGTGGAGCGTGAACATCAGCCTTCTCTCCGATTGTTTGACGGCTTACACTAACGGCGACAACTCCGATATCGTCGCTACGGATACCATGAAAAACACGGTACTGTTTCCTTTTTTCCTTTTGGGGTTTGCTTGGTTTTATTTTGATTAGTTTTGAGTTTGTCCGGAGATGGAGACCGTCTTTGATGTCTTGTTTTTGGAATACGTTCATAGAAAAAATGGTTTCTTGTTTATTTTGATAATTTTGGTCTGAAATGAGTTCGTATCATCATATGCACGGTGGTGTTCCCTGTTTCATTTGCCACTGCAAACTGTAAATGTGTATAATCCAGTTATAAAATGCAAAAGTTGCTCTTTGTTCTTAGTTCTATTTTTTTGCGTTTTTGCTGTAAGCGTCACAATCTTATTCCGAATGTGATAAAGTTAAAACAATCATGTTTATCTGAGTATTCCAACTGAATATGTGTGGATTAGTGGCATTATATATATAGCTGCTTGATTCTTGCTGGACTTTGGTTTAGGTATATGTGAAAGCTAAAGAATGTAAGCAACCGCTTTCACCAGAGGACTTTGCCATTGTACTTGGAAAGCACTTCACATCCTTTTATCATCAGGTAATAGTTTCAGAAGTGGGCTGTGGATGTTTAGAATCCTGTCCTGCCTTTAAAATCGTGATTTAGTGTGCTTTAGCTTAAAGTTCAATGACACGGGTCACAAACTCCTGATAATGTTTATTCCTTGCAATAATTGACATATGTATTATGCACTGATAAAGTATATTCCTTGCAATAATAATATTGAGTCACTATTATAGTACTAATACACTTGAGAATTTTCTTGTTTTTGTTCTTCTTCTTCTTCTTTTGGGTTGTTTATGGATGACACTGTGTGATGTGCTTTACAAAACAATGAAAAGAGCTTAATCATACTGATATGCTGGGCCATGTTACATGATTTGAGGATCTGTGGAACTTATTACTGAATGTTATGACGAAAGAACTTCTGATTGCAATTATTTTCTAGGTCTCTTCTGCAATAATCAATATAGTTGAGAAGCCATGGGAGCGCATTGACATTAATGGCCAGCCACACGAGCATGGTAAGTTGATGCATCCATGTAGGAATTCTAGTAGTTTTGCACTTCAATTGAAACTGCCGAACTTTGACATTGGGTCTCTTGGTGTGCCTATTCCTGTTGCTAATTAAAGTTTATAAGACTGATCTGGATTTTTTTTTTGTCATAATCGTGTTT
>BKCP01004960.1:4421769-4438294 GCA_008636005.1 Striga asiatica | reverse complement strand
TCAAAATCACTAGAATAGATGACCGGTGAATCTTCGAAGTGCTTGTTTCTACTGAAAGGGCATTGTATAGGATTTGTGTCTTTGTGTGCAGACATTGAGAGGCAGAGGATAATAGGCAGTTCAATGATTCCTTATGGTTTTGTTTGGTACCTTCTCAAGGTTTCAAGCTGGGATCCGAGAAGCGCACAACAGATGTCATAGTTAAGAAATCCGGTGCATTGCAGGTCATTTCTGGTGTTCAAGGATTGGCAGTGCTGAAAACAACCCAGGTGAGTTAATGCTAAACTAAGATCTTCTACTTTAATCAGTTTGGACATCTTACAGCATTCTATGAGAGTGATACTAGATGTCCTCTTTTTCCTGTTGTGTTAATCTTAAAGTAAAATAAGGCTTTCAAGTTCCTATGCATTCAGTAGCTAGCATCTTGATGATCGTTTCACACTCCTTGAAGTTCGCAGCTTCGTACAAATTTATGCACCGGCCTATATTCTGTTACTTTAGTTCTAGTTTATAATCAACTGTCAAATATTTTGTCATCTTTCTTTAATCGTCGGACGACTTTTTCAGCTTTTAGGTAAGGCTTCTCGACTATTGATACCGCCTAGGAGGTATAAACCCTCCGTCAAGAGCATTAATATCAGATTCGTGTTGTTTTAGAAATACTCTGTATGCGTAACGGTTGACATCTTATATTCTTCTTACAGTCAAAATTAGCACTATTGAAACATAAAAATACTGCCATGCATATTGCTATAATAGATGCTAGTACAACACCCGTGATTAGTTAAACACTTTGTACTGAAATTCTTAAAAAAGAAAGACATACGTTTTTTTGTTTTTGTTTTTTTTTGTTTTTTATATTTCAAATACTTTTAAAAATTATATTATTATTAATATATTTAAATTGAGATTTTAATTTTTCTAATTCGCATGTAATGAATTTATAGGTACCTTTATTTATTGATGTATAATTTTATTTATTTTTAATTCTAGATGATTGAATTTTATAATAAAAAATAAAATTAATTATTTATTTTATATATGCAATATGGATATCAAATCGAAGCTTGTCAAAAGATGATTAATGTTATATATTATATCTGAAAAATTGATAACAAATACAAAAGTTAATAACTTTTAAATATATTTATAATTTAAGTTGGTCAAGTGTTTTATGATTTTGAAAGTCCTAATAGGTATGGATAGAATCTAGATCTACATACATCTGACACACAAGATTATGAAGCACCTGACACATAGGATTACGAAGCACCAGAAGTTGACTTGTAGGATCGGAACGTTCTGCATTAATATAGAGGGGGATACATTAATACGTGCCGACTGAGGACATGAGACTGCATTCTGCTGACATGAAGACTGTTATAGAGTTGCTTGAATTGTTTAATTCTTGATTGGACATGAAGTGTTTGCATATTAGAATGGAATAGTCACTGTTTTAAGAGTCAGTGTTTAAAATTGTCTTCGATTATATTTATGTAGAAAATGCCACTAGAACCACATTAGTCATAATACCGACTAAGCTTTAGACTATCAGCAGTCCTATTTCAGAATACAGTCCAAAAAATTATCAGTCACCAACTGTCACAAGTGTGTCTGTTTCAAGTTGATGGTTCTCTTCTGTGGTCCAAGTGCTGGTGACGGCTACATTACCAGAAAACTCTCTTTTGAGTTGGTATCAATGGTTCATCATGCGTGCTATTTGTTTGGAGCTGTTTGAGAATATGAGATTCAGATATAGTCGTATATGATACTTGAATTTTTCACTTGTAGGAATATATGATGATTCTGTTACGTAATAACAGAGCTTGTTGGATAATTTTAAATCATCATTTTAGCCTTTTGTCCTGATAGAGTCAAGGGTGAGTTGGTGGAAGATTAATAAACTGAAGTACACTAAATATATGCTCTCTTCATGGCCACACATGATTTCTAAGTTAGCGAATGGGAGAAAAACTATATAATTTTGATAAGAATTGTACTTTTTCACCAAACAATTGTTTTTTTTTTTCTTTTCCCAAAGTAAGCAATGTTTCTACAAGAAGCAACCGATTTCTGTTTCCTATACGATCTACCATGTCAAACCATGTCACAAGATTATGTTATGATGATTGATGCCCGTTTGTCACTCAAATTATATTTTGCATTACAATAGTCAGGATTTGAAGGATTCATCAAGGACAAGTATACAATCTTGCCTGAAACTCGAGAAAGGATGCTGGCAACAGAGGTCACAGCATCTTGGAGGTATTTATTTCGTTCACACGTTATATGGTTAAGGATATAGTACACATTAGAGCTCAAATTTAAGTAACTTGTGAGCAAATTAATTACACAAAACTCTTTTCAGATGAATTATTTGATTTCTTCCTCTTGAACCTGTACCATGTAAGCATGTTTTTACTTAAAAGATTATTTTTTTCTTGATGTAGGTACCCTTTTGAGTCTTTAACAAGTGTCCCTTCAAAACAGTCCTACTTCTTGGAGAAATATATGGATGTGAAGAAAGTTTTAATTGAGACATTCTTTGGTCCTGCTAAAGGAGGGGTTTACAGTCCTTCTGTTCAAAGTACTCTCTATTACATGGCAAAGGCTGTGCTGGACAGGTTATCCTTTATTTTCTTGCATGCATCATGTATGCAATGTTGTGCAAATTACCCTTTTCAAATTCTTTGATGCTATCGATTTTTTTTTTTTATGAAACACGTGCGAGGTATATTTAGTGATTCTTTTCTTATTGGATTTCAGGGTTCCTGATGTGTCTTCAATTCAGTTGAAAATGCCCAACATTCATTTTCTGCCAGTCAACTTGTCCAGCAAAGATAACCCCATAATTGTTAAGGTATACTTCTCCACAATAAATAGAACAATAAAAAATGAAGTTGAGAAAACCCCCTAAACGATCTACATTTGGGAATTGATATGTTTTTAAAAAACGATAGCTATATTTTTTCTTTTTTTTTTTTGTTCTTTTTCTTTTCCCGAATTGGAGGGAAATCTAATGGCTGCATTATATATATTTACAGTTTGAGGATGATGTGTATTTACCAACGGATGAACCACATGGATCAATTGAAGCCACCCTTAGTCGGGTTCGTTCAAAGATGTGAAGTGCATACAATTTATTTACGTTCTTATCTAACAAGAATGAAAACTTATACAATGAAATGTTATAAATTTATTTCCGTTGAATATGATATTTCAGTTTGAATAAACAACTTTAAAAAGATATGGTTTGTTGGATGAGCCAACTCAACGGACTTATTTAACAACAATATGGTTTCGTAATAATAATTAGACCCATAGCAATTGTACTATTATGAAAAGAAAATGTATAATATAATACTTTTATGTATGTTTACCTATTGATTCTATTTGAAACCGTGTATCATGTATATCATTTCTTTTTATTTATTTCAATTATTTATATCTGTAAAAGTATGAGAATATAAGTAAACTATTATAGCATTATCAATTTTAGAGATTATCTTCTACCTTGCAAGTTGCAAGGAAAATTTTAAGTAATTGGAGATTGGTGGCGCACAAAAGAAAATCAAATAAAAGGAGCAATATGTTTTGGTGTAAAAATCTACTTCCCAAGATATACAACTATAGTAATAGTTCTTCCACCAATTAATTGCCATGTAGTAAAATCCATTTTATGACACAACTAGCACAAATTGACAAGAAAAGTTATAAAATAATGAAAAGAAAAAAAGAAAGAAAGAAAATGAGGGAAAAAAAAAATAAACAGAAGAACAAGAAGTTGACTTTGGAGCTTCACATTGTTAAGATTAGATTAGCTTCAATCTTCATCTGGATATCAAAATACTCTTTCAAACAACCATTATTAAACAAGCGAACCTTAATTTACAAAAGATCGAGCTACACATAAATTACAATTTTTCTTTTGATTTTCTTACAATTTTTCTTTTTTTGTTTTTTTTCCCCGGAAAATCAAAAGAAATATAAAAAAAACATAGTAGTTCTCATCAAGCAGAAAAGAAACCGTTGGTAGCAGCAAGACTCATCTGCGACTTGGGCTCCAAATTAATCTCAGCCCTCACCAATTTCTCCTCCATCAACAAACTTATTCTCTCTTTCACCCCAGAAAAAATTGGATCTTTCAGATTGACCCCTAAAAATCCCACGCACGAAGTCAACTCCATTTCTTGACCGCTTTTCCTCGAGATTTTGACCCTTCTCTCGTACTCCTCCGCCACCAACATTGCTATGTCCGCCATTAATCAACCAGCTAACGGTAAATTTAAGTAATTAAAACATAAAAAGGGAGATTATACGAATTTCACTCTCTTTTTTGACTGATTGAATTTGAAGTGTGTGTTTTTTAATGGGAGTTTAGTGGGATTTTTTGTGGGTATTTAAAGGGTAAGAGAAGCGGTCCAAGTGGATAAGGTTTGGTTTGTTAGTGCGTATTTTATTTTATTTAATAAAATAAAGCAAGCGGCGTTTGGCACATTGAAATTTTCTTTTTTTTGTGTGCTCGGCTAACTCTTTTTCTGTGGTCGGCAATTTGTTTTTTTAATTCTAAACAACGGTACTAAATTAATAATAGAATTAATTGATTGATTAAATTAATTAATTAAAGTGGGTTTTAGCTTGTCATGTACTTATGTGAAGTGCCATGCGCACCGCTGACTACGTGTCCACATTTTAAAGGCTGTGTGAAATGGATTTCGTTTAGTTATTTTTTTTAAGATAAGTATTGGAATTTGTATAGTTAGGATTAGGATGCATTGCGTGTGTTTACATTGAGAATAAAATGTTGCGGTATTTTCGAGAGTATTGTTGTAAATTTTGAAAAGTGATAATATTAGAAGGAGCTATAATAATTAAATTTGAGAATCATAAAGAATTCACTTTATGATATCACCAATAACATAATCATCGAGAGTATTTGCTAAAATAACACAAACACACACACACACACACATTATATTCTTACACTTTATAATTGGAGAAATTTTACTAATCATAAAGAATTCACTTTATAATATCACCAATAACATAATCATCAGTAGCCCAGAACATAAATTGTATCCAACTGTGATAAATCCAATAAACAACCATCATATCAATTGAATCATACATTATTTCCTCTCCTCTTATCCCTGATTACAAACAATAATCAAACGAGATTAGGCGAATTCCTCATTCATGGTTCCGATTTTCCGAATTTACATTCCTTGCTATAATATAATACCAACCGCAAAAATTGACGAAAAAAGTCAATCCTAATAATGCAAAGATATTACTTACTTGGCCGGCAAGCAAAACTCACAGGAGGCCAAGCCCTTTAAGCTGCTGAACATGCTCGGAGGGTAGTGCTGGGGGTGACCAATCGCCTCCCGTCATCTCACCATCGACATCCTCGACTACATATTCCTGCAAAAGAAATATAATTATATTAATAATAATTATAAATAATAAAAAAAAACGTAAGAATGAGAGAACTTGTCGAAAAATACCCAAACTTTTGTGATTTTTGCAATTTAATTCAATTTTCAAATATTTTCAATGTTGGATGACATTCGGTCAATATTTTGCTCATTTGGTTGAGCTCAACACCATATGGACATCAATGTAGTTTAAACTTGTGCTATTTTAGTATACAGTGTTTAAATAAAACAAATTTAAAAAAATAATACAACAAATTAACCACATATTGTTGCGTAAGTAGCACAACGTGTCATTCTGACGTCAATATCATTCAAACATTAGGAAGATAAGTTTTATACAGAACAATTTGAGAATAAAGGTTGGGTACTATTTTCATGTAAATAATAATAATTATCACAAACTTCTTCAAATAAATTTGAGGAAATATGCATTCTTGGCACATAGAATGAAACGTAGTAAGAAAATGCAATTCTTTTGTCAACAAAGAAGGAAAGTAGAAAAAACACGAGTAATCATGAGAACTCACTTTTGTTAGCATCCTTTTGGCGAGTATGTGATAGTGCCTCTGCCAAATCCTCTGCCCGACCATTGTGGCCACTAACACACTATAAAATATGCCGATTACTGTAAATAAGCCAAGGATTATCAAAGCAACTATAAATAGTAAGGGCAGTCCAGCTTCACCGGCACCCCCAAGGCAACCACATTCGCTAACCGCGCTGGCACAACCTTCGAAGCACGAGGTACAATCAGCCCACATACAGAGAGTGCCAGGCAAGTGGCAGTCGGCACATATACTGCACAAAAAGAATAAGAAAAATAAAATAAATTACCAAAAAACTATTTAATTCAACTTATTCAAAGTAAACGTTACTATATTTGACAGTGTGGAGAAAAAAATTTCTGAAATTTTGTTTCAAAGGAAAGACTATTCTCATATAGAGATCTTTTATATAAGATGTATGCATCAAGAATGTAAGACGAAGTAAGTTCCTTTTAGTTTTTAAATTGTTTTCAAGAAAATTATGTCACAAGATATAGAGAATACCCAGGATGACAACAACAAAGGCAAAGTTCTCGACAAGGCTGAGCTAGATCGTTTCGCACTCTTCTGTCGTAACAAGTTATAAAGCATCCGGATAAGCCAAGCAAAGCGAAAAACAATAATGCTCCTACATAACAAGTATCGAATGGATTTGCCTTTAGCATATTAACATTAATGGTTCTCCACCAATTCATAAAAGTAGCAGTGACATGCGTAAAATATTCTGAAAACATGCGTGTTGAAGACTTTATACTCGTTCTATGCTGAGTTAATTTTTTGTCCATTGCAAATGGAGCTGGAAGAGTCATTGTTGACAATTCTCCTGGCATAGTGCTAATAATGGACTAGATCAAAATGGCTCAATTAAATTCTAGTGCTTCTTCTATTAGTGAAGTTTCTAGAAAAAAAAAATATATCAAACGGCGCAATGCACCTTGGGTCGCTACGGAAACAACCTCCTTGTATAATTACAAGGGTAAGGTCTGACCCCCCAGACCCCAACCTGTTGGGAATATACTGGGTATGTTGTTGTTGTTGTTGTTGTAAATATGACGAAATTTCACGAAAGACCTGACCTTAGACTCAAATCTTTTGCTTCTATTGCAAGGTTCATTTAGAGAATATAAGGTATATTTCTTCATCAGACATCACTAAACCAAAAATGTTTCCACTTTGACATAACACCCAAAAAGGCTGAATGAAATTCAACAAAGCAAACAAGCCACAAGTGTTCTGCGCTTGCATGATTTTAAATTTGACAGCGAATATCTACAGAAACTCCGAAGGATAGACAAGTTGGACTTTAGGTGATAGTAGTTGTTGTATGACTATTTGAAAATAATAAAAAAGATACTGAATTTGGAATAAAATCAATTCAAGCACCACTAAATTCTTGAACATAACAGACGAAGCTCAAATAAGTTCAAAATGTCTTACCACATATGTAGTAGAAGCTAATTTCGCTGTCAAAACCGCATGTCAGACGAAGCCAAAATTTCTGGTAACCATCTATAAGATACACCAAATATGCAAAGAGAGAAATAACCTGCAACAAGGATTATACTTGTCATGTTTCAAAATACTAGCTACGAAAAATCACCCTTTCAAGCAAGTGAAGAGATCAAAGCTATAATACTATATATGTAAGGGGAAAAAAAGTATCACTTTACTCGAGAACAGTCCAAACAACCTACCAGTTGCACGGATAAAAATATAAATAAAATGTCTCTAGTAACAAAAAATCGGAACTTCAATGTTCTCCATTTCCTATGGGCAACACCATGTACTCTAAGATAATAAGGAGCCTTGCAAGTTGTGCAGTGAGCAAAGGCAAACCCTTCCTGTAGGATAGAAAATGAAAGAAGAGGAATAATTAGCAGCTTCATATCGAAACAGAGTAAAAACGTATATAAGTTTGATTAAAGTAACTACCCGGAACAAAAAAACGACTTCCTCTAGCTACAACACTCAATAACTATCATACAACGGAGGAAAGGTGTAACAATGATAAAACCAAATTATAATAACAATAAGGTAAATGCAAATGGAGGAAAAATAGAAACAGAATTTGAAAGACATTGGCTGCAAAATTTTCGAGAACTCTACATCAGCAGAAGACTCACCTTTTAGGAAAGATGATTTCAAGATTAGAACTTTTCAACAACCAAAAAGAAATTTTACCTTCACAGCACGCCAATGATCCAGACATTCTCTGTGAACATATTTTGATGTCCCTTTGCACTTGCAAGGAGCAATAAAATCCCTACCTGATCAACAGCCCACGTAGAAAGTTCCCCTCAAAGAAAGAAAATAAACGAGTTTATGAAAGAGACGAATAAGAGCAAAGCAGAATATCCAGAAAATCTGGTATATGGCACCATTTTTCACTGTAAACTTATGAAGAAAAGTGAAAAGGAACTGAGAATTGAGCAAGAAAGGAAAGGGTTTTACGTCCGTTGCACTTCAAGGTACAACGAACAAGATGCATCCACCAGCTGACACAAAGAGGCAACTTTTTTCATTCTAAGATTATTGCAGCAGCATAAATGATTAGGCTTCAAAACTGAGATTCGAGTAAAAATTAGGGATTTTACCGTCGGTTTCGAGGCAAATACGGCACTGAATTTGCTCATCAGGCCCCGCCTCGAGGTCAATCTCAGAAGGGTCTTTGGCGGGCATCGGCGCCACCAGCGGTGAAGAATCGGAGTGCTCGCCGCCCATTTTCGCCGCAAAGAAAAAAAAAATAGAATGAAAATACAATACGATGATGTTTCAACAATTCGAATTCAATTTCATACGGTCAAAAAGAAAACCCCTTTCTGAATAATTCCCAAGAATTCCATCGCTTTTTGCACTAATTATGCATAAAATTCAGGTTTAGCATATGTTGAAAAAAGGGGTTTTCAAAATTCAGGCTTTCAATGTTGAAAGCCTGAGAGCATCTGAGTGGATTGGGAATTGAATTGACGGTCTTGTAGGTCTACGTGAAATATGTAATTCTCCAACGATAGATGTCTAAACACTGTAACGTGTTTTATTTTTTTTGAATAGCTACTATCTACAACTCAATTGATATTCACCAAATTTTTTTTTTGAAAATTTATTTGCTTACCACATGGATTTAAATTTATTGCGGATATACGAAGTAGATATTTTATTTGCATGTATACCTATTCAATTGCAATTATTGGGATTGAGACTTAAAATCCGTTACCACATAAGTAGAGAACACGTTCCTACAATCACGCTAGTAATATTTTTGTATAGAATTTTCACTGAAAGAAAAGGTAAGTTTATATAACCTATTAATTAGGAATTTGTTCATATCGTGCTCGGCGAAAGACTTGGAATTTGGAATTTAAACGTCCTCTTTTCTCTCATTATACAGAAAATAAAACAATCAAATATATACAAAATATACACGTTCATAGAATAAGTCTTCTTGATGATATAAACACCGATTTTGAACTATACACAATATACAGAAAATACCCATCGCATACACACAACACATATTTTCCGTAGCACATATACGGAAAAATACCCAACACATATACGGAAAATGCCCAACACATATACCCGACACACATATACGGAAAATACCCAGCACATATACGCAGACAAGAGATGGTCGAAATTGCTTGTATTCTTTGAAGACGATAACTCGATCTACGATATGGGGGTATCTCGTCGCCTGATGTCGGAGATTTTCCAAACTTAGTTCTTGCCATCTTTGAAATCGAGTGTAGAGGAATGGGGTTTGTAGTTGGTGTGTTGTGGGAGAGAGTGGGGGAGAATTTGTGTTGACCTGTTTAGACGTGAGCGGTTACCGAGGTGTGAGAGATTACTGTCTTACCAATTACATCGGAAGCAATTATTTGGAAATCACATCTGAAATCAATGATTGCATTAGCTACTATCGCGGTGCTTCCGGAGCGATACCCAGTCACGGATTTTTTGGTGGCCACCCCCGATGTCCGTCGCCAGGCCCAGATGGAAAACCTTCTCGCCATCTTTCTCTAGCAAAGAATTAAACACACCTAAATAACCAGAAAAAATTAGTGCACTTCTTCCCGAGAGAACCAGGCTTTGGGAGGAAAAAAAAAGAAAATACGTATGAAATTTGGAGAAGACACAGTGAGAGAGGGAGGAGAGGGAGAGAGAAGAGATGGGAGAGAGAAGACGTGAAACGTGTTGAAGAGAACCCTTTTTGGTATTGATATTATCACCACTAATTTAGCTAGTAAATTAATTATTTAAGTCAACTTTTGATATCATCCGAATTCTAGTAAAACTGCAAATATAAACGTAATATTTGACTATAATGCAAATATTTTTAAACGGGTATTATTTGTATAATTAAAATTGAACTTTCTAGTGTAGGCTGTAATTTTTTCTTTTTTCTATAGATATATTTAATTCTTAAAGAGCTACCACCCACAGCCCAACTGATATTCATCTCGTATTTTTTTGTATTTATATGTTATTTTTTGTATTCATCTGGTATTTTTTTGTATCAAATATTTTTTTTAAAACTGGTTTTATTTATTTGTATTCATCAGTTATTAATTTTTTCATCTGGTATATTTTTTTGTATCAGGTACTTTTGTGTTCTTTACGTAATAATAGATTTTAATTAAAAACAAAAGAAGTAAAAAGGAGGATAAAAATGAGTCATTCATTCTGAAAGGACTTTTAGATGTAGACAGACTTCTACAATCTTTTATTCTCTCTCATGCTATATCATGACAAGAAAGAAATTAAAAAGTCACCGTTGGAGGAAGGTTTTTGTCACAATGCATCTACCATTCTGCAATTAACATACCATTGGAGATGTTCTGAGAAGGTTCTGTTTCTAGATGAAGCTTTAGTCAAATAAGCGTAAGTAAAAGAACGAAGAATAACGTGCGCGAGCCAAAAGTCATTGCATTACTTCATTTTTTACGGCGGCTCAAGCTCGACGAGCCGGGTTTTTTAGAGGGTTATTCGATATGGATTTGTCCGCAAATATAATCACTTTTAATTCAATTACGAATACAATACTCGTGTATTACACGGGTGTTGAATTAAGAAACATATATAAAATAATATTAAAACTTTTATATTAAAATTTTTAATCCTAAAATAATTTATGGTTTAATTAAATTGTCAAACAACAGCCATTTTATCAAAGAATTTCAAAAAAGTTTCAAATTGTAGTAAACTTCAAAATTTTTAGGCGTTATTTTACTATCTATTTAAAGTAAATCGCTAATGCTATTTTATAGCAATAAATTATATATAAAGATTTTAACTATCTATTACTTCCAAATTTCAATTATCTTTCTCCTACTTTTACATAAAATCAATTCTAATCATTTTATTTTAAATATTATTTTAATACCAAATCAAAATCACATTCAAACCTAATTCAACCTCTTTTGCAAAATTAATAGAGTTAATAAAAAGAATCAATTAAACCTCAATCCAATCACACCCTTAAAGTTCGACTCGACACAAATATTCAAGTTTGTTGTTGGCTCAAAATTTCAATAATAACAGATAAGGTTTTTCTCATGTTTTGCTTATTTAATAAATTATATGAGCAGGTCATCAAGTACTTGATCACGTAAAATATTCATAAATTATAAGCTTGAGTTTGAGTTCGAGGTGGTCAAGCATGACTCAACCTCAATCAATTCGAACTCGAGTTGAAATTTGAGTCGAGTCTTGGCGAGTAGCTCATTAGCCGCCCAATTCATTTACAGTCTTAGTTTAGACGAATTACGCAATTACGTATTTGCCTAGTTTATTTTATAGTTGTTACACAAATAATACAACAGTTTATGTATAAATATATACTTGAAATAAAAAAAAAAAAAGAATAAATTGCAGTTTTTGTAAGATATGTTTCAATTATTTTCATAAAATTCATATATGTATGGACGTTTTGAATTTTGTTTCATATGTATGATAAAAGGTTTACTGATCGATTCTTTAACTTGTTGGAAAACTATAAAGTTGTCATTCACAATTTGTCCACATGTTAGGAAATTATAAATTGTCAATTGACAATTAGTCCACATGGTATAAAATATTTCAACAATAATCAATCCAAATAAAATTTTTTTCACAAGGATAACTTGACATAAATTAAGTTTTTGAGCATTAATTATCTGATTTCTTTAGTCATTCTATCAAAATATATTTCACTCCAGAGTTAATAACATTAAATTATTTAATTATAGAAATGTAATGGGTTTTAAGTACACCTATAATATTTCAATTGAATCCAATTCATATTTTTCATTTCTTCCCTAAAATAATAAACATACAAATCTTATTATTATATTTAAAACAAATAAATCTTAAAAAAAACTTCAGAGTTTTGGAACCGGAACTGCCATTTTCTCGGGCCAATTTTCGGTTCAAAATTTTATGAGTCGCCAACCCGGCCCATTGGGCATGTCTACTCCCATCAATTTTTTATCAAACATTTTAATTATATAAAAAGAATAAAATCTACAGTTCAATTAATATTAAGGACTCAATCATTTTATGTAAAGGTGCATTTTGATTAACTCACACAAAAGCCATAAAGAAAGATCATCACTATAAAAGGGGTAAAATTGTCAGAAACACTTCAAAATAGACCTAAAAAATGTCTGAGCCCGGGTTCGAACCGGGGACCTCTAGTGTGTGAGACTAGCGTGATAACCAACTACACCACCCAGACGTTATGACGTATTTTACTGTATTTAAGATAATATCATAATGTATATATTGAAATTTAAATAATTATGACACAATAATGACATGAGAATGCATCTTACCGACTCATCGAAATTATCCATTTCAACTGCAGAATTTCCAATACAATTCTCAACTGCTCCATTGAGTCAAGGTCAAAATAAATAATTTTGAAAATGCTTTTGATAGCTATGGCATAATTATTGGGCTAATGTATGTAAAACAAAATATTTCAAAACCTCAAATTTTATGTTCTTTCATCTTTGTCTTCCCAACTAAAGTTTCAAAATTGAAGAAATAAATTGTTGATTTATGATTTTTATTTAAAAAAAATAAATAAATTCCACCTCTATACAGGCCAATTGGCGATAAATGATTGTTGATGAACAACTTATGTATATATCATCAAACTATATTTTAATTAGGATAGTGAATATTGAGTGGTGGACCATGCCTAATTTGCAATTTTTCAAATGTAACATGGTATATGCTAATGAAAATGGGACCACAAATAATTGTTAATTATAATATATGGGTACGTCACGAAGCGCATGAACACAAAAGTTGATTGTCCGATTAAGATTGATTAGCAATAATAATTAATCACGATTAATCTTATGAAGCGTACGTAATCTTTCTTTTGAAATTTGATCCTAATCATCAATCACCACATACCAAGACTGTTTCTTAAATGATAATAGATTTATCTAGCTTCACTGATGATGTCGATAGATTTTATATAGATAATAATAACAAGGATATCTAAATCTATCTTTGCCCCCACAAAATGACGGGACAATTTGACACAAATATCATATTACACAAGTAAAAATATATAGTTTAAGGTGATATATTATACTTTTGTTCCTAAAAGAATTAAAAAAAAAATATTAGTCTAGTTGTTTTAAAAGTAATAATTTGAAAGTCGATGAGTTGATAAAACTACTAATTTGAAAAGTTCACCTATTCATACTAGCGAGCGGTAATTATATCTATATATATATCATAATATTTTAAATAACATTAAGTTATTTAAAATACAAAATATTAAGTTTTTTTTTTTTTTTNATATTATAGAATATCCAAAATACATATAAATAACTCCTTTACCATTTACCAATATCGGAGTATGAACTAGTCACATATCTTAGCAAGTTATTTAGATGAATATATAAAATGTTTACAATTCAATTCTTTAGACTACATGAATCTCAAATTTAAATGAAAATTTCCTAGACACAACTAAACCATCTGTGTTTCTCAATTACATTTGAATTTTTTAGACTTATCCATCATAGAAAATTTCTTCCCTGAGAACGGACAATTAAATTCTATATATTTTGTAAAATTTATTTAAGTTGGAATATAAAAACTTGGTATTTTTAATGTTTGGGGCCAATTAAATGACCTAGAATTCGGGCTCTTGATTTGAATTATCTCCTCATAGTGTAAGTGAAAGTGACCTGGTGAGCATATTCAACCAAAATTATTATTAAAACAGTGCCACTTATTATTATTATTAATATTATTTTCTTGTTTTTCAGTGGAAAATGTCATGTACAGATACGTCCATTATCAACGCTTTCATGGGTCCTTTAATTCTGAGGATTAATTGAGGGATAAGCCTTAGTGGACTTCACTCATAGGCTATCTTCAAATTAATCAATGGCAAATCAAAAATAANTACACTGTGTCACAATCGACCTGAAAAGATCCATGGCATTCTCTTTGCACCTGAATAATAAACCTGATATTCTTATTCACACATTTACAACTTTGAAACTTCATTATATTTTGTTGTCGACAACCCAAATTCCAAAATCTACATGATTGTTTGAATATATGTTGCCTTTACTCTTGATTAAGGTGAATTTGTAATTTGAGAATTTAGGATTCTTCAATTTTAACAAGATATTAGAAATCGGGTTTTCTAGCCCTATTTTTTTTTAAATTTTTGGTGTATTTACATTTTTTTCAATGAGTGTTATTCTTTTTGTTCCCATTAGATAACAAGTCAGACACATAAGCTTTGGTGATCGTTTTTTTGACTGTGTATTTCAGCTTTAAAAAATAAGTTGATAAGCTAGCTTATTAATTAATTCTATCAAACACTTTTATAATATAAGCTACATTTTCAGTCATAAGTCATCAGTAATAAACTCGAAATTCACTTAAAAGCTATAAACTAGCTTATCACCTTTAATTTAGTTTATTAGTTAGGTTTACCGAACATAGCCAAAAGTATTTGGTAAAATTAACTGATAAGCTAGCTCAAAAAAAAAAAAAAATTGATGAGTTATTTGAAAAGGTACACCAAAGGAAGCTTATGAGATAAGTTCGAGCTTTTTAAACAAACTCGTCCTACCAAACCAAATTTATTTGAATATAGAAAACTTATAAGCTAATCAAATAAGTTATAAACTAGTTTATATGCTTAACAAACACAACCTATGAGTTATGGCTGAAAAGCTAGCTTATATGATAAAAATGCTTAGGCTATGTTTGGTAGACAAATAAACTAGTTTATAGCTTATTTGTTTAGCTTATAAGTTTCCTGTCTGAAATAAAAATTTCAATTGATTTATTTGAAAAGCTATCCAAAGAAAACTTATTTGATAAGCTCGAGCTTTTTAAGAAATTGTCGTACCAAACCAAACTTATTTGAATATAGAAAACTTATAAGTTAATCAAATAAGTTATAACTAGCTTATTGGTTACCAAACATAGTCTTAGAAATTCTTCAATTTTTACTAGATATTAGAAATCGAGTTTTATATCCCCATTCTTTTAAGTGTTTGGTATATTTACATTTTTTTTATAACTGTTATTATTCATTACGTTTACATCATATAACAAGTCAGACACATAAGTCTAGTAATCGTTTTTTTGACCGTGTGTTTCGTTTTAAAAAATGGAAAGATCGTGACTTTTATTTCTAGACTAGATTGGAATAAATCAAATTTTCAAATGAGGAAAAATTGAGATTTAATCTCATGTTTAATAGTTTATTACTAATCAGACCTAAATAACGTGTGACACCAAATAACATTGTTTTCTCAACCCAAAAGAAAAAATAAAAATAAAAATCCGTAAGTCAATCACTAGTTTAAATCATTTTTTTAAGCAAAACAAATACACAAAGTACTCTCTCAGCCCCACCCCCACAAAAACAAAAACATAATTGTGTCATAATTTATATGCAACAGTTGAATTATACTTTATTGTCCTCCAATTGGCCATTAAAATACCAACATTTCTGAAAAAAATGTTGCAGCATTTATGGTCATATTCGATTCTAGCTACTTTTTCTTCTTCTTCTTCTTCTTCGCCATAGCCAAGCTGCTGTAATTTGTTGTTCGTTTGGAGGGCTGCCAATTAATTAAGCCATTGAAGCTTGTTTCTCAAAGTGGGCTCTTTATAGTTTGTCACAACATAAAAAGGTTTATTTATTTTATTTTATTTTTCCTTATTATGTTTCTCTTTCAAGTACTTGCATGAGTTTTTTCCTTTTTTTTTATTTTTTTCCCTTTCAAATTATTGTTTTACTTTTGTTTTTTATATTATTGGATGGTGAATATATGTTGGTTAGGAGAATCCCGGTTTGGTTTCTCGTATTGATTGATTTATTCCTCGTGTTCGGCTGTGTTAACATAGTCAATCTGTGACCTGCTGTTTTTTATTTTATTTTGTTTGTGCGGCACAACTATTTTTTCATAAAATAAAAATATATATATATATTTTTTCCCCTGTTTCGATCTTGATTAAAACCCACACGTATTGAAGCATGTATGTGCTTGGCTGTAAATTTTTTAT
>BKCP01004960.1:4397670-4418824 GCA_008636005.1 Striga asiatica | reverse complement strand
CACCCACAAAAACCACATTTTTTTCTAGAAAAAGGCTCACCAAATTACTGTTGTAATCGAACTGAACGAGCTAAGCTTGGGCGTTTCGAGCTCGTGTTCGTTTACATTCGAACAATATTCGTATTCGTTATTTTATTTTTCGAGCAAAAAATCATGTTCGATCTAGTTCGTTTAATTGTTCGTCAAAGTTCGAGTTCGTTCGTGTTCGAATAATTTAGGACATAAACTTTTTAAATATGTTTAATTAACTCAAAATTTATTCGTTCGAACTCGAAAATAAAAATATTTTTATATTTTAATTCTTTTTATCAAAGATATCATGTAATATATAAAAAAATAAAATAAATTATATTAAATTAACGTTCGCGAACGAGTTCTTGTTCGCTCGATTATTAAACGAGCCTAATTTTCTGTTTGAACTCAGCTCGACTAACAAATGAACGAGCTTTTATCAAACACGAACGAGCTTTTTTTCGCGAACGATCGAGCGAACTTTTGTTGAACACGAACAAGCTTTTCTTCGCGAACGTTCGATTCTCTAATATCCCCTATCACCAATAATCCCCGCACGAACACAAACCCTCCTTAAAATGATGAAAACGCGTCGCATCCCGGACGATTATCTCCCGATCGACCAATTTCGACACAAATTTGATCGCCGAATGACAGTCATTACACACCCTGAGATTCTTCATGATCCTCAACGTACTATTCTTCGGCGTACTCAACAACCCGTACGCAATCGCCAGTTTTTCACTATGATACTTCAGAATCTGCTCCTTCAGCTCCCGATCCAAATCGTGCAGAACGCAACCCAAGTCCGGCACAAAACCCATCCTCTTAATATCCTCCCATATCTCGTCCGCCTTCCGAAAAACCGAATCCCTTTCAGGATGAACCGAGTCTTCCGCCCCAAAAACGTGAACTCGGTTCTTAATCTGCAGCCAACTAATACCCTGTTCTTTCTTAACTCTCCTATCCCTCATCGACTTCCTAATTTTGGCCGCCTCTTCCCATTCTCCGCACGCCGAGTACACATTCGCCAGAGCCGAGTAGGCCCCACTGTTCTCCGGCTCGATGGATAGAATTTTCTCGGCCGCGAATTTCGCGAGCTCCGCGTTTTTATAAACTCTGCACGAAGCCAAAAGCGAGCCCCACGAGACTACATCGGGCTCGACCGACATTTTCTCGATAAAATCTTGCGCTTCGCGCAATAATCCCGCTCGGCCAAAAAGGTCGATCATGCACGCGCAGTGACTCAAAGTGGGCTCGATTCCATGCGAGTCACGCATTTTATCGAAATAATAACGGCCCCTCTCGACTAAACCTGCGTGCGTACAAGCCGAGAGGACTCCAATGTACGTTATATGGTCGGGTTTGATATCTAATAACAACATTTCTTCGAACAGTTGTAAACTCTCGTCCGCAAAACCGTGCTGGGCTAAGGCGACTATCATTGAGGTCCAAGAAATCGGGTCTTTTCTCGTTTTTATTAAATTAAACGACTTTTTCGCACAGCCGATATTTCCAGCCCTCGAGTACATGTTGATAAGGGCATTGCTGACCGAAACCGAAAGCGCCATGTCTAATTTTAGTGCGCTCGCGTGTATTTGTTTGCCGTGGTTTAAAGAAGCCAAGTTCGAGCTCACACTCAGCATAATTGCAAGGGTATAGCTGTTGGGCTCGGGCCCGTTTTCAACCATCGACCTGAAAAGATCCATTGCATTCTCATTAAGCCCATTTTGCGCGTAACCCACGATCATAGCCGTCCACGCGACCACATCACGATCACTCAACGAGTCGAAAATCTCACGGGCCGGGCCCAAATCACCGAGCTTTACATACCCGTCTAATAAAGCCGTAAAAGCTATAACATTTAGCACAGACGTCCCGCATTTTAGCACGATTTTATGCGCAGTCTCGACACGGCCACACTTTGAATACATCGAGATCAACGAATTCCACACGGGCACTGGAGAATCGGGTTCGTTTTTCACGACAAAAGCATGAACTTGCTTCCCAGCATCCAACCTCTCGAGATTCGCACATGCGGATAACACACTTGCGAGTGTGTATCTATCAGGCCTTATTTCAGACAAATTGAGCTCCACGAACATCTCCAGAGCTTCTTGGTCGAGCCCACACTGATTGTAGCCCGCTATCATTGAGTTCCACGAGATGAGGTCACGATCAGTCATGGCCCAGAACTCGGCCCGGGCCCGATCAACCTGGCCCATCCGCATATACAAAGAGATGACTGCATTTTTTGTCGATATATTCGCGAATCTGACCCGTTTGTACACTGTTAGCGCCGTTCGGAAATCGCCCGATTTCGCGTACATATTCAGCAACGAATTGGACACGGAAATATAGCCCGAGAGGCTGAGCTTCACGATGAACGAGTGAATCTTCCGGCCCAAATCGATCCCTTCAATCTCCATGCACGAGGCAAGAACGTTGGTGAAAGTGTACTCTGTGGGCGAAACGCCGCTCCTAATCATTTCTAAAAATAACCGAAACGAAACCTCGAAACGGGCCATCCGATTGTACCCGACTATCAAAGCGGTCCAAGAAACCGAGTCGGGATCTGGGGTCCGGTTGAAAATCGAGAGGGCTTCGCGGGTCTTGCCCTGTTTGGCGTATGCGGAAAGCAGGGTATTGTATGAGGAGACGTTTCTAAGGGGCATTTCGTCGAACACCTTCTGGGCTTCGGAGAGGGAGCTTGACTTGGCGTAGGCGTTCATGAGGGTGTTCATGAGGAAGGCGCCGAGGTGGAGGCCGGACTTGATTATGCGGGCGTGGACCGGCCGGATTTTGGCCGGAGTCTTGGTCTTGACGGTTGTTTGGAGAATGGAGGAGTAGAAGAAGTCCGGCTGAGGTGTGCGAGGTGGAGGATTTTGCATCGTCAGGCGGGGGATCGCTCTTACACTGATTTTCAATGTTTTTCACGAAGTTTTACATTGTTTGATTCGAAGGTGAAAAGGAGAAGAATTACGAAAAATGTGGTTTCAACAGTGCGGAGGATAGTGGTGGCGGGAAGCAGACGGCTTTTGTTGTTTCTATGAGGAGAGATTTGAAAAATAATAAATTTATCAATATATAAAGAGTAATATATAAAAAGAGAATGATAGTTTTAAAAAAATCATGTAGAAAATAAAAAAAAAAGGATTTCAATTCCCACCTAAAGTTTAGTATAGTTTTTGGCGAAAAAAATGAATAAGCTCCCGCCTATGCACTTCGAAAATTTTGGAACTCTTTTTTTCGATTTTAGTTCCGATTTCAGCGCCTACATATTGCCGTCGTTTATTATGGAATTATGGGATGAGTTTGTTCATTTATCATTTAAAGATTTTGTAAGATTTTTATGCCAAATATTTGTAGATATCTTAATAAAAATAAAAGACGCAAATAATCATACAATCCTACCTATATAAATACATTGTTTTATCACCTTCTTCAAAGGTGCATAGAAAAAATTACACATTCAGATATTTCGAGATACACAAAAGAAGAAATGGCACGATCCTGTGGTACACTCCAGGACATCAATAGGGCCATCCAACCGAATTTGACATTAAGAGTTGTCAACATTCTTGAATCTAAATTCGAGCTGCAGTCCAAAAACAATATTCAAATTCTGTTTCATGATGAAATTGTAAGCATTTCAATTGTTCTATGAAACATACATAATTATATACATTTTTTTTAGTTATTTGTATAAATTTTTATTATAGGGTTCACGCATAAATGGCATCATCCGTTCTCGAAGTATGGGATTATATCGAGATGTGTTCAAAGAAGGCAAAGTTTATGCAATCCACAACTACAATATTGAATTGAATAATCAAAGGATCAATACAACCGGCCACAGATGGATTCTTGTGCTTCATCCAAAGACAAATGTATTCACGTACGATGGAAATTTTCCTCATCACTAATGAGGGTTCCGAGATTATGAAGATTATTGCATGGATTTCTTAGGACTTATGAAATTGTTATATTAAAATTTTAATTTGAGTATGATTTTATTCCATGGCATTGCAAGGGTTTGATAATATTTATTTATATTTTGAGACTTTTTATGAGTATCGATTTGATTTCCTGCTTAAATATTGATTATTGTATTTTAAATTGATCTCTATAAATATCAACTAAATTTTGGCGTAATATAAATAACTAATTAATATTAAAAATTAAAAGTTGATTGTCATTACCAATTTTTCGACAATTTATAAAAATGTCAAATTATTTGATATAACTAATAATCAAAACAATATTTATCCAATTTGAATCAAAACAAAATTTTGATTTTTACGATTTTTGTATACAATTTAAAATTACCACATTTTTGATAGATTAAAAAATAATAATTTAGATATTTATTAAAAAAATTTGAAAAGAAGCTCCTCACCCACTCTCCCAGCAAAAAGCCCCAAATTCACAAAAAACCTAATCCGCTAATTCGCGTGCCTTCTCCCAGCAGGGCCTTCGGGCCACCACGACGGCGGTGTCCTCTGAGCCGTGCGGTCGAATCTCAGGACGTCGGCAGTGGCGGTGGCCTTTTCATCGGGTGAGATCGTGGGTCCTCCCCTTGGGTTTCGCCGTCTTGCAGGTTGCTAAGGTGGGTCGGGATCCCACGGTCTTCTCGGAGTCTAGGTGGTGGCGGGCTGCTGGCGTGGATGTGAGTGCAGGCTGTGGCTCCTATTATTCCCTCGGAGGTTGGCGAGGTGGTAGTCGGGGCTGAGATCGGTGCGGTTTCACTCTCCTCCCTTCTCCCGATTTGCTCTGCTTTTGGGCCTTTGGGTTGTGTTAGCGGAGTCGGCTCGGATCGGGGTGGGTCTTGTGTCCTGGACCTGGGTTGTCGGGTCTTGGGAGGTGGAGTATGTTGTGGATCTCCGGTTGCAGGTCTTTGGTTTGTCTACTCGGGCGAGGGTTTGGGTTCTTTAGTCTCAGATTTGGCTAGGCGATTTATCTGCAGTTTCTGAATTTGCGGCTTGAATCGGGTCTTGTCCGTGTGAGTAGTCGGCCTTGGGTGTCGGTGTCGTTGGTGTTCGCGTTGGCTTCATTGTGCTGTGGGAAGGGCTTAGTGTTTGTTGTTTTGTATTCTTTTTGTTGTGTGTGTGTTGTGTTTAGTGTTTCTTTGTTTGAGTGTTTGTTGATGTGTGGTGTTAGTGTTGTTTGTGTGCGTCAGTGTTTTTTTTTCTCCTCTTTAGGAGTGTGAATTCTCCCGACGGGGAGTGTGTATTCCTCAATAGTGGGGTTTTAGTATTTTGTGTGTTTCGTAGTGTGGTGATTCAGGCTACCTTCGGTGGTAGACTCCCTCTTTCCGGTTAGTGAACCGGTTGTATTTTCATGTTATTTATAAAGTCTATCGTTTGAAAAAAAAAAAAAAAAAGATATTTATTAAAAAAATTTAATATTGAGATACAAATTTCGTTTAAATATTCATATTGTTTAAAATAACCACATTTTTTCTATTAATAAATAATAATTGAGATATCTATCAAAAGAGTTTAATATTGAGATTAATATGTTCATATTCTTTTAAATATTCATTCTGTTATAAAATAACACATTTTTTTCGATTAGTAATTTAGATATCAATCAAAATAGTTAAATATTGAGATAAATATGTTAATAATAGATAAATATGTTAATAGATTTTATAATACCTATCAAATTCTACTCAATATTTATCCGATTTAAATCAATGAAAACAATTTGATTTTTAAAAATTTCGTTTAAATATTCATCATGTTATAATTTTTCGATTAGTGTTTTGGATATCAATCAAAAGACTTAAATTTTGAGATAAATATGTTAATAGATTTACTAGGACTTATCAAATTGTAGAATCCGATTTTTTTTTAATCACTTACAGATTTGGTTAGATTTTTTTGTCAATTATTTGTAGACATCTTAATAAACTCATTCCATAATTATTGCACACGAGACTCACACGTGTTCTATCAATTTCTATAATCCGTTTTTTTATCTCTAAAGATGTTGTCAGATTTTTTTGTTAATTAAAAAGGTGTTAATATAAATTAAAAATCGACTTATTTTATGAGATAGATTTAGACAAAATCTTAAAAAATATACGCATTTATTTATCTACTTAACATAATAAAATCACATAAAATTTACGAGTTAAAATTTCTTTTAAATATTCATCATGTTATAATTTTTCGATTAGTGTTTGGGATATCAATCAAAAGACTTAAATCTTGAGATAAATATTTTAATATATTTACTAGGACTTATCTAATTGTAGAATCCATTTTTTTTTAATCACTTACAGATCTGGTTAGATTTTTTAGTCAATTATTTGTAGACATCTTAATAAACTCATTCCATCATTATTGCACACGAGACTCACGTGTTTTATCAATTTCTATAATCCGTTTTTTTATCTCTGAAGATGTCAGATTTTTTTGTTAATTAAAAAGGTATTAATATAAATTAAAAATCGACTTATTTTATTAGATAGATTTAGACAAAATCTTACAAAATATACGCATTTATTTAATTGTATAATTTTTCGATTAGTATTTTGGATATCAATCAAAAGACTTAAATTTTGAGATAAATATATTAACAGATTTACTAAGACTTATATAATTGTAGAATTCGATTTTTTTTAATCACTTACAGATTTGGTTAGATTTTTTAGTCAATTATTTGTAGACATATTAATAAACTCATTCCATAATTATTGCACACGGGACTCACGCGTTTTATCAATTTCTATAATTCATTTTTTTTTATCTCTAAAGATGTTGTCAGATTTTTTTGTTTATTAAAAAGGTATTAATATAAATTAAAGATCGACTTATTTTATTAAATAGATTTATAGAAAAAAATCCTACAGAATAAACGCATTTATTTATCTACTTAATATAGTAAAATCACGTAAGATTTCCGAGTAAATATACAACAATAATTGCAATAATCTAATTAACAAAGTAAATTGAATATAATGAGCAGAATTTTTGGCAAAAAAATTGACTATGCCCATCAGTCATCAATTTGAATTTTTTGGAGATTTTATTTATTGATTTCAACCTATTTGAACTTATCTATTTCTACAATATGATTTCTTTTAATCTAAAATTTGAAAGAAAAGATCCGCAGCAAAAGGAAGAAAAGAGAAAAAAAAGGAAGATTATCTCTCTTTTTATCAAATCCCCAAATCTTTTTTTCTCTCTCTCCATTTTCCCCTCTTTTCTTCTTTCACCCGATTTTCTTCTTTCCGTCACTCTCCTTTTCTCTTTCTCCAATCCCAAATTACCTCCCAACATCAGAATCGGTCAGCCATCCTCAACTATCCTCTTAAAATTTATCAATAGCACCCAAGAATTCCACATCTCGAAATCAATTACCTTTCTTCCCCATCCAGTCGTTTCTCTAAAATCCGGCCGGCGGTCGAGCCTGAAAACAACGCGATGGATTTTGAATACTCTCTCTTTTCATCCCTAAATAATCTCAACCTACCAAATGGAAGCTGGCCTCCAATGGGAAATTCTCGGTCCACCTATATGCAATTCCACCATGGAATTTAATACTCTCCGGCGGCGCTGTGAGAGGCGGAGGCGTAATTGAATCGGCGCTGGTGGCAATGGCGATGCGCCGCCAGCGGGCGCAGCTGGATCGTACGCGCTCCGGCGCCCAAAAGGCGCTCCGGGGGCTCAAGTTCATCAGTGACGGCAAAAAAAGTCACGTCGACGGCTGGAGCGAAGTCGAGAGGAACTTTACGAAACTCGCCAAAGATGGCTAGCTCTATCGATCTAATTTTGGGCAATGCATAGGTTGTTAATTGATGGCTAATTGTGTTGTTAATTGCGGTTTGTTGAGCTCAAATGAGTGCTTGATTTTTAGTTACAACTGTAATTTTCTGTTACAGGAATGATTAGAAGGAATTTGCGTTGGAATTGTTCGATGCGTTGAGTAGGAGACGGCTGAAAGTGAAGGCGGGTTCACTCCATTTACCCGGAGAATTTTTTGCGAGTTTTTTTTTTACTAGAAATGGACTTTCTATGTTTCGCCGGTAATGCAGATGGATTTTTCTACGCCGAGTCCCGGCCGAAATCGCGATGGCAAAGCTTCAATCAGAAAGATCTGGCAGCACTACAAATTCAAGCTGTTCGACATGGACCACGATGGTAGCCTCACCCAGCTCGAGCTCGCCTCCGCCATCCTCCCCGACAGATCCACGCCTCCTCCCCAACATGGATGCCAACGACAAAGACGCTGTCGAGTTCGACGAGCTCCCCGCCACCATCCTCCCCGACATGGACGAGCAAGTTCTCATCAACGAAATAAGCATATCGTAAGAAAGGTTGGGGACTGACAAACACCAATTTGATTGATCAGGTTGATAAGAACATCTTTTTCTGTCTTAGTGCCTTACCATTATTGATTAAGCAATTTTTTCTATTCCTTTATGACCAATATTCTTCTGAAAGGGATGACATACTTAACGTTTTCTTTATGATATGTTCTATTTGCATGAGATTTACTAATTAAGGTAGGAACTGTATAAGTGCACACCATAGTATTTGGGAAAGTCACTTATAGATATCAAAGGAAGATGCCATGGCTAAGATAAAATACTCTCTATATGACAAGTAATAGTTTTATTGTATGACAACCATTTCATCCCCTAAAAATATATTAGGTGTCTGTTAAAATTGGTGGAAATGGGGATTTGCTAATTTTTTTGTCTTGAATGGTTGTGATTATGTCTAGAACAAATAAAAACACGAAACTGATTGATGTTCAATCTGACAAAATTTTTTACCTCTGCAATTGAACAATCATCTCTTCTTGGTCGTGGTTTCTGGTATTAAGTGCATAAGAGAAGGTTTTGTGCAAAAAGTTAAAGAGGAAGTAGGTGAAGGATGCAATATATATGGATCTCTGGAGGTTAATAGAGTTGCTGGCAATTTCCACTTTGCCCCTGGTAAGAGCATTCATCACCAAAATTTCCAGCTGCTCGATTTGCTAAATATACAGACGGAAAGTTACAATGTGAGTAATTGTTCAATTTCCTTCTATAAATTATGTGTTAAAATCCTCTTTTTTTGTGGTCAATGCTTCTCTATACAGTTTTTTTAATTTAAATTCTGAATACTGATTACTGTACTGGTTTAATCTAATGTCATGCAGATAAGCCACAAAATTAACAAATTATCATTTGGAGATTCTATTCCTGGAATAGTTAATCCACTGGATGGGTAATATATCTTAAACTTGTGCGTATTATTCATGACCAACTTGGGACTGTGCTACTGAAATTATTTGTTGTAAAAGATCTATGGCGATTGACGAGTATTTGTATTATCATGAAAAAGTCGGATGTTCTACTTTAAAATAATACCGTTGAGCTTGCCTGCACTTCACCTTATTATCATGAAAAAGTCGGATGTTCTACTTTAAAATAATACCGTTGAGCTTGCCTGCACTTCACCTTATTTGTGTTTGTTGTGTGTGTGTGTGTGCACATGAATACATGTGTCATATGTGTGAAGTGTGGTTGGGGAGAGCGGTTGTGGGGGTTCTTTATAAATATTAAATTCAGTTTCTGAGGTTATTCCTTTTGGTTAGTAAATTATTGTGACTTTGTGAGCCTTAATAAAGAATCATGTTGATTTTCAGGGTACAATGGGTGCAAGAAATGCCAAATGGGGTGTATCAGTACTTTATCAAGGTCAGTATTTCTTTGGTTTGATGGTTTGGGTGCTGAAATGGTTATCAATTTAGCCTGTAAAACATTGGCCTGTCAAGCCTGTGTCTGGCTGGGGACTGAGCCTATTAATTATGATTAATTTATTTGACTAGTCCGACTACAAGTGTCTGTTGACTTTTATGATGAATAGTAAATTAAAACAAATTTTGGGAGATTATAAAGTTTCTCAAAAGCATCGAGATGATGCGGGAAGCCGACACCAACGGCCACGGCGTCATCAACTTGCTAGGATGATCACCGTGTGTGTTATTTATTCACTTTCACAAAAATATCACTTTCATAAAGTTGTAATTTGTTGAGAACAGAAAAAAAGGTTTTCTAATAAAATCTTTTCGAGCTAAACTGGCTATTGTCGTGATTAAGATGAGCATAGGTTATCTAGAACTTAACTTGGGCGAGGCTTGATAGTAGGTTTTATGATAAACTTGACTCAAAAGTGAGTTTGCACTGTGTGTGGGATGTGCCCGACATGATTGACTGCGTCCCTGTGAATCCGATCCTTATTCAGTTTTAATGCTCTGTAAAGTTTTGCTGATGGAGTTATGAGTTAGAGTTTTAGCATATTCTAGTAATTGATATGCATAAAATTTTGAATATCCCATGTTTGGAAGCTTGTGTAAATGCCACTACTGAATTGTTGTCATTAGTTTAAAGGCACTGTTTATTTTGCTTCTAATTGAAAATATATAATTTTAGATGAAAATAGCTGTAGAAGGGTGCATGCATGGAGATTTGGATAATGTATATGCTACTCTATTACACCTACAAGAAGTTGAAAAAATCAAGATTGATCTTCTCATTTGCTGTGGGGACTTTCAGGTACATTCTTATTCTGCAGTTCTCCTGTTTGATTACTTTGACTGATTTCTATATGTTTTCTTAGGCTTTTTCACGATTTGTGGTTTATGTATACTTAAATGAATTAATGAAGATGTGAGGAAAGAAATCTGTGGACAAGTAAAATATGAACCCTTGGTCTAATCAACTTTTTTAAATGAAATACGAAGGTCATCTTGAAACTTCCAGCAACATATTTAAGACGATGTTTGATGTCTATTACAGAAGTTATTTGGAAATAGTTTTCCACGATAGTGATGTTAGTATTCTTCATTATGTGATTTAATAGTAGTTGTCAATATTTATTATTTTGATATTTTTTGACGAAAATATTATATTTGTATTGCGATTTTACAGGGTAGCCGCATAACTAGACTAATTCGTGAAGTTAACATTACAAAGATGAGTGACAAGTTGGAGGATGGTAGAAAGTGACATTGGTAAATAACAATTTATTACTGCAAAGTGTTGGAGTATCCCACTGTTCGTTCCACTTTTGTCATGTTTTCTT
Organism: Striga asiatica; assembly: GCA_008636005.1. Classification (NCBI taxonomy): domain Eukaryota; kingdom Viridiplantae; phylum Streptophyta; class Magnoliopsida; order Lamiales; family Orobanchaceae; genus Striga; species Striga asiatica. The sequence continues at coordinate 4,407,728 of BKCP01004960.1, read as the reverse complement.
TGTTTATTTCATGCTTGTTTTTCCCCTACTTAGGTATTTTTCTTTGGTTTTTGGTCCGTTTCGAGTCGTCTCGCGCATATCCATTGTTTTAGTCGATTTTGGTCTTTTTGTTCGTTTTTCCCGTTTTCCGTATTTCTTGTCGGTGGTGATGTGCAGGTTTGGTGGCTCGGTGCATGGATATGCGAGGTCCACTGTCTAGATGGATGAGTTGGGGTCGTGTTGGAGAAGACGGGGTCAAATTCCGAGTCCGGATGAGAGAAAACGAATCCAAAAACCAACATTCAGAAATTGTTCGCCGCGGCCGCGGAGAAGAGGAAGTCGCGGCCGCGAGATGCACGTAAATCCCAGTTTCTGGCTCGCGGAGGTCGCGGCCGCGGAGGAAGTCGCGGCCGCGAGATGTTGTTCGCCGCGGCCGCGGAGGTCTAAGTCGCGGCCGCGGAGGTCGCGACAGCAGATTTTTAAGTTTCGTTTTTTGATCAGTTTTTCATTCACTTTTCACCTAGGTTTAGACTTTCTCTCATTATTATTCACTCCAAAACAGTTTTTCTCTTAGTTCTTCATAGGATTTGATCTAGGATTGTGAAAACACCAAGATTAAGCTTGTGGATTCAGTTATTCGTGTATTCAACATTGGATTATTCAATCGTAAGCTTTCGTTTCATCTTCTTATTGATTGAATGGCTTTGATTATTATGTGTGTTGGAGTTGAATGCATAATGAGTAGCTAAATCCTTTAGCTAGGGTTAAGGGAAGATCGTTCCGGTTTGATTTTATTTATAAGCATGATAATTGCTCAATCCTCTCGAGTTGTGCTTAATTTAGGGTTTTGATGATTGATCACCATCTTGATCTATGTAATCGATTTTAAAACTGAAAAGGGAGAAATCGTTCGATCTAGGCTCGTTAGGAATAAGCTTGTTCGTAATAGTATAGCTTATGTGTTGATTGCTTCAAGAATTGCTTATTTATGTCTATCCTCTTGTTACGAAGAGTTATTGAGGATAGACCTCTAGATGAGTAGTTTAGCGAAACGTTCAACCGAGCTCTTGATTGCTCGTTAAGTGTTTTGAGAACCGGAATTGATCGACCCCGATACCCTAGCTCTTTCTTTATATATTAAATTTGTGATTCCTAGTTTGTTTGCCCTGTTCAATCACTTGCTTTTCAAATTAGTAGACGATAATCAAATCTCCAAACTTGATTTAGAATGTTTAGGATTTTCACTTCTTTATTTTCCATTTTTGTGCTTGAATAATCGTACAAAATAATCCGGCTAACCTTCCTTGAGACACGACCCGGTGTTCGAATCTTTTGATTTAACTCCGGTAAAAAGAACTACAACAAAATGGCGCCGTTGCCGGGGAAGGTTTAGGACTTATTTTTGTGCGCCTATTCATTTTGTTTTGAGTGTTTCTCTTATTTCTTGTGATTTTTCTTGTTTCCGTGTTTCTCTTGATTTCTTTTTATTTGTTAGGTGTTAGTTCTTATTTTATTTTTATTTTCTTTTCTTATCATTGGTGCTCGTAACCCTTGTTGGTCTTAGTGTATGCGTACCAGGAGTGGACGCAAATTGCTATCTCCGATCAACAAATCAGTGAACGAGAGCCTGAGGGAGCTGTTGGAAGAGCTTACTCTCGAATCTAACGAAAGAGACGAGCACTCCCCGAAATCGTCAGAAGGCAGTAACGTCAACATGGATGAGCAACAACAACAACCGCCTCGAAACACCCTCCGAACCTTGGCCCAGCCGGTTATCGGGCCAGTCACTTCGTGTATCTGTTTACCAGAGCCCGCACGGAATTATGAGCTAAAAATGATTCATTACAACCAGCTGCCGGCATTCCATGGACTCCCGAGCGAAGACCCGCTTAACTTCATCCGGGAATTCTACAATGTCCTCAACACCTTCCCACTGAACGGGCTGAATGAGGATCAGTTGAAGATGAGGTGCTTCCCCGAGACATTGAAAGACCGGGCCAAGGCCTGGTTCATGACACTTGCACCGGCATCTCTGACCACCTGGACCGAGGTTTACACGAAGTTTATTGGGAGGTACTACTCCCATCAGAAGACTCAGGAGCTCCGGTCACAGATCGTCTCGTTTGCCCAACTACCGAATGAGCCTCTTCACGAGGCCTGGGAGCGATTCAAGGATCTCCAGCGACAGTGTCCCCACCACAATCTTTCACCGGGACTACTAATGAATTGCTTCTACGACTCCCTCAACCAGAATTTGCAATACATGGTTGATAACGCTGCAGGGGGAGACATCGGTGCGAAGACAGCCGAAGAGATGTATGAGATTTTTGAGACGATGAGTGCTAATTCGTCTCAAAAGAGCAATCGAGGGAAGAGGGTCGTGGTCAACGAGGTATCTTCTGCTCAAGATATGATGGCCCAGCAAATAGCCGAACTCACCGAGCAAATGCGGCTAATGAATGCACGAGGAGGCCAATCCATGCATACCATGGCAGTAGACACATGTGGAGCATGTGGAGTTCAGGGGCATAGATCCGAGGTGTGCCCATCGGCGTTTGACCAGGAGGTAGGAGAACAATATACGGACGTCAACGCCCTTCAGGGGTATCAAAACCGGCAAACCAATGACCCCTATTCCAACACATACAACCCTGGGTGGAGAAATCACCCAAACCTCTCGTGGTCCAACAACAACAATACTCTCCAGCCGCCTCGTCCGAACTTCAACCAACAGCAGCCCCGCCCAAATTTCATGCAACAGCAAAACCGACCCAACTTCATTCCCCATTCGAGCTACCAACAACAACAGCAACCACAACAGCAAGTCCAAGGGTCCGGTTCAAGCTCGTCAAATCAAGATGACAAGCTGGATAAGATCCTTCAGTTTATCACAAACCAGGACTCATCTATTAAGCGTCTCGAGACGCAAGTGGGTCAGCTTGCCACGAGAGTCGGAAATATGGAGGCTGAGTCAGACAAAGGGAAACTTCCGAGCCAGCCCGAGCAAGCAAAGGCTATAACAGTATTGAGGAGCGGAAAAGAAGTGGACAACAAAGTAAGAATGCCCGAGCCTGTTGACTCCAAACCAACCGACCAGCCCGAAGAAACTGAGGAGAGTACGAAGAGCACGGAAACCGACTCGGGAAAACCCACAGAGAGTCCTTTGTTGCACAAGTCTCCAAATCCTTACAAGCCACGCATCCCTTTTCCGAGTAGACTCCGGGACGAGAAGCAAGAACAACAATTCCGAGATCTCTACAACATGCTCTCAAAGGTCAACGTCAACCTGCCACTTCTGGACGTGATCAAGACTATGCCCTCGTACGTGAAGTTTTTCAAAGACTTAGTGACGAAGAAGAGGAAATTTGGAGACGGAGAGAAGGTAGTGGTTTACGAGGCTGCGAGTGCCATGCAGCATGAACTTCCGAAGAAAGAGCGAGACCCCGGGGGTTTCGTGATTCAAATAGCCCTTGGAAACGGAAAGGAAGCTTCAGGGATGCTGGACCTGGGAGCGGGGATAAACCTCATGCCATACTCTATCTTTCAGCGACTCGGCTTAAGGGACCTGAGACCGACTCGGATGTGCCTCCAGCTGGCTGACCGTTCGATCAGATACCCCAAAGGGGTAGTCGAGGATGTCCTGGTTCGTGTAGGGAAACTTATCGTCCCGGTGGACTTTGTTGTTCTAGATGTGGGGGACGTACAGGAGAATGGGAAGGATCACACAATCCTTCTGGGCAGACCATTCATGGCCACCACCAACACCCTCATCGATGTGAAGAACGGGACATTGAACATGACGGTTTTGGGCGAGTCCGTTGCCATTTCAGTTCGAGAAGCTATATCCTCCTCCTCGGTGAACTTTGTGGAAGAGTGCGCCTTTATCGATGTGATGGACCCGTTCGTTGAGGAGATGACGGTTCGGGAGTTTGAAGAAAGGTTGATGCCCGATTTGGAAGATGACGAAGGGCCAACGGTAGAGCTCTATGAAGTCGAGGAATCCCGTGCAACAATCCCATCTCCACTAGAGCTCAAGGAGCTCCCCCGACACCTCAAGTACGTTTTCCTTGATGATGAGAAGAAAAAGCCGGTGATCATCTTTGTCGAGCTAAACCGAGACGAGGAACGAGAGCTTCTTGACGTGCTTAAGAGGAATCAAAAGGCTATCGGGTGGAGCCTCGGAGATATCAAGGGCATTAGTCCGGCCACATGCATGCACCGGATACTCTTAGAAGAAGGGGCCAAGCCGTTCCGCGATAGCCAGCGACGACTCAACCCGAACATGATGGAGGTCGTGAAGAAGGAGGTATTGAAGCTGTACTCCGAGGGACTCATCTATCCAGTGGCCGACAGCGAGTGGGTCAGCCCAATCCACGTGGTGCCTAAGAAAGGGGGCATTACCGTCATCGAGAACGAAAAGAAAGAGATGGTCCCCACCCGTATCACTACCGGGTGGAGAATGTGCATTGATTACCGGCGACTCAACGCCGTAACAAAGAAGGACCACTTTCCATTGCCATTCATTGATCAGATTCTCGACCGTCTCTCAGGCCACCAATTCTATTGTTTCCTCGACGGTCTCTCGGGTTACTACCAAGTGGCCATAGCTCCGGAGGATCAGCCCAAGACAACCTTCACGTGCCCATTCGGCACCTTTGCTTTCAGACGTATGCCCTTTGGCTTGTGCAATGCTCCTGGGACCTTCCAACGGTGCATGTTCTCCATTTTCTCCGACATGCTCGAGGACTGCTTACAGGTATTTATGGATGACTTCTCTATTTTTGGTACTTCATTCTCTGATTGTCTCCATAATTTATCTCGTGTGCTTGAAAGGTGTATTGAGTCTAATTTGACCTTGAGTTGGGAGAAGAGTCATTTTATGGTGACTAGTGGGGTTGTGTTAGGCCATGTGGTGTCTAATCGTGGCATTGAGGTTGATAAGGCTAAAATTGATGTTATTGAAAAACTCCCTCCTCCTGTGAATGTTAAGGGAGTTAGAAGTTTTTTGGGTCATGCTGGCTTCTATAGGCGTTTTATCAAGGATTTTTCGAAAATAAGCCAGCCTTTGTGTCACTTGCTTGCTGATGGTGTGCCTTTCGTGTTTGATGATGCATGTGTAGAGGCTTTTGATAAATTGAAAGATAAGCTTGTGACTGCCCCAATTGTGATTGCACCTGATTGGTCTTTACCATTTGAGATTATGTGTGATGCATCGAATCTTGCTGTGGGGGCCGTTTTGGGTCAACGAGTCGATAAATTGCTTCGAGTAATTTATTATGCTAGTTTGACTCTCAATGGTGCCCAATTGAATTATACTACCACTGAGAAAGAACTTTTAGCTGTTGTGTTTTCTCTTGAAAAATTTAGGTCTTATATCTTAGGATCTAAAGTAATTGTGCATTCCGACCATGCAGCCCTTAGGTATCTTTTGAGTAAAACTCAATCGAAACCGAGACTTATTCGGTGGATTCTTCTTTTGCAAGAATTTGATGTAGAGATTAGGGATAGAAAAGGATGTGAAAATGTTGTTGCTGATCATTTGTCTCGTATTGTTCCTTCTGATTCTTCACTTTCATTGCATGAACGTGTTGGTGTGAATGATAATTTTCCTTACGAGAATGTTAGTGAAGTGACTACTATTCCTTGGTACGCAGACCTTGTGAATTACTTGTCGTGTGGAATATTGTTGTCTAACCTCTCTTCCCAAGAGAGGAAACGCTTTGTGTTGATGTGCAGGAGTTATTTTTGGGAGGACCCATTCCTTTTCAAAATGGGAAAAGATGAAATCCTTCGGAGGTGTGTGCCCGAAGAAGAACAAGCAGATGTTCTCGCGTTTTGCCACGAGTTCCAATGTGGAGGCCATTTTGGAGGGAGGAAAACCGCTCTCAAAGTTCTCCAATCAGGTTTATTCTGGCCTACTCTCTTTAAAGATGCTCATAACTTTTGTAAATCTTGTGACCGTTGTCAAAGAATTGGGAATATTAGTTCTAGGAATGAAATGCCCTTAGTTAACAATGTTCAAGTGGAAATCTTTGATGTATGGGGCATTGATTTTATGGGACCATTTCCCAAGTCTTTTGGCTTTGAGTATATACTTCTTGCTGTAGATTACGTGTCCAAGTGGGTTGAGGCTATCCCCACAAGGACGTGTGATGCTAATGTGGTTATCAAGTTTTTGCAAGGTCATGTGTTGAGCAGGTTTGGGTTTCCGCGAGCTATTGTGAGTGACGGGGGCAAGCATTTTTGCAACCGGATATTCGAGAAGCTGATGAAGAAATACGGCATTTCACATAAAGTCGCCACCCCATACCATCCGCAAACTTCTGGGCAAGCAGAAACGAGCAACAAGCAGATCAAGACTATTCTTGAGAAGACGGTGAACTCGTCTAGGAAAGATTGGTCAAGTCGTCTTAATGATGCGTTATGGGCCCAACGCACAGCGTACAAGGGAGTCTTAGGGATGAGCCCGTTCCGGCTAGTCTACGGGAAGGCGTGCCACCTTCCAGTCGAAATCGAGCACAAAGCTTTTTGGGCAATAAAGCGGATGAATTTTGACCTTGATGCAGCCGGACGTGAGCGGATGTGGCAACTGTCAGAACTTGAGGAGTTGAGGAACGAGGCTTATGAGAACTCCAAAATTTACAAGGACAAAGTTAAGAAGCTTCACGACTCGACCATTGTCCGGAAGAACTTAGTGCCTGGTATGAAAGTCCTCTTATTCAACTCCCGACTTCGTCTCTTTCCGGGAAAGCTCAAATCACGGTGGAGCGGGCCGTATCTTATCGATGAGGTGTTATCACTTGGAGCTGTTCGACTTCGAAATCCAGCTAATGGCGAGTTATTCGTAGTCAATGGGCAAAGGGTCAAGCCTTATTTCGAAGGAGAATTCGAAAAGAATCATGTCGAGACTATCAGTCTCGACGAGCCACTGTATCCTTGATCCAGACTAGTGCCGAGCTCCCGGCGATAAACTGAGCCTATTCTTGTACTTTTTGTATACATATATTTATATAGTTATTTATATATAAAAAAAAAAAAAAATAGACGTCGCGGCCGCGGGGCTTTTCTTAGCCGCGGCCGCGGCAATCATTTGTGCGGGTTAGATATCGTGTTCTGCAGGATAAATCTCACGGCCTCGGAGTATCTCGCGACCGCGGAGTGAAGTCGCGGCCGCGAGGGAGTTCTTCGCCGCGGCCGTGGCGATCATTTACCATGCTCTCGACATCGATTTCTGTGGGGAGACTTTCGCGGCCATGGAGAAGTTAGCGGCCGCGGAGACCAGTCACGGCCGCGAAATGTTTAATCGCCGCGGCCGCGGCGTTGTGTTGCTCGCGAGGCTGCCAATTCTGGGACTAAAACCTCGCGGCCGGGGGAGGGGTCGCGGCCGCGGCGCTCGCGAAGGCTCATTTTAAAACCCTTGACTGCATATTGAACGTCATATCTCCCCTTTCCAATTTCGATCGACTCTCACAACTCTCTCACCGCACCTCACCTCCGGTCGACCGACAACCACCGCCGACCATCCAATTTCCGGCGACATCCCTCCGGCGCCCCGCGATTCCGGCGAACCACTCACATCAACGCACTCCATTTTCTTCCTGTCCGCGCGCGGCCTTCCGATTTCCGAACCCTAGCCGCGAATTCAACATTAATTCCGACCAACCTCCAGCATCTTGTTCTCTTCACCGACTTGCCTTCCGACCACGACCACGAGCACCGGCGGCCCACGACCACGAGCACCGGCGGTTCCTATTCCGTCCATCTTTGTCTTCCTCGTGGATCGTTCGTTTCGGGTTCGACTTCTTGCGACAAGGTACCGGTAGCTCACTATACTTTGAATTTGGTTATTGTTGAGGCGTGAGGAGGCCAACTCCGGGATCGAGCCGATTCAAATCGTTCGCAAGCCTTTACTTCAAACTACCGCACGCCACGTGTTCGACATATTACCCGAACGACCTTTCCAATGGGCAAGAATCCATTTCGTCCCACCAAGAAGAAAACTCCTCAAGAACCGCCTAGGAAACGTCAGGCGGGCGAGTCCTCATCTCGAGATGCCCCTCCGGAAGGTGCACGAGATGATCTTTCGGATCAATACGGGGCCCCGTTCCCGATTTACTCGCGGAAGGAGGGCGAGATTTATGCCCGTCTATCGCAAAAGGAGGTCGTGCGACCCAAGGCGGTGGACTGGGACCTCCTGAACGATTTGGGTATTCTAGACGACGTCATGAAGTACCTCAAGGTCTTGAACTTAACCGACTACGCTAAGATTGAGGAGCGGTCGTACCGGACCCTAATGCTTGAGTTCTACAGTTCTTTCGTTCTCGCCGATGGGAACGACTTCTTCACTTGTCGGCTTAAGGGACAAGAACTCGTGGTGGACAATGCAGTGATGAAGGCGGTTTGCGGGTTCAACTTCGCCGGTACACGAAGCAAAGCCGCCGATTTTGATCCCCAGAAGAGTTGGGCCGCGCTCTCCCCGCATACGACGTGGGATTCCGCTGGTATGTCCAACGGGCTTATCCAGGACCTGGCCACCGCCGTTGTGCACCGGTTCATTTGCTACAATATCACCGGCAAAAAGGAAGCGAACAAAGTCAGTGAGGGTGAGCTTTTCTCCTCTGGGCGATGCGGTCGGGAGTGCGAGTGTGTTCCATGACCTTCCTTCAGAACTCTTTCCAGGAGATTGCCCTCTCCAAGCGTGGACTACCGGCGCTCGGGCATTTTGTTACCGCACTCGCTCATCACTTTGACGTCACTCCAGAAGCTTACAGACTACATGGGGAGATGGCGCGTCAAGACATGTCTGAGATGCGGTGTATCAACTTTAACGAGCTCAAGCAGGCTGACCTTATTCTGAACCGGCGAACAGCTAAGGAGTATACGAAACGTGCTGCCTACGAGACCTATTTCAAGAAGCTCCAGCAGGGTCAGCCTAATTCCGATCCGGCTGGGTCGTCTCGGCAACCGACGGAGGACGCGCATGAGCAGATGCATATTGACGAGGACCATCTACTTCCCCCTCCACCCGACTGGACGCCGGCGCCAAACTCTCACCCGGAGATGCCCCCGCAGCAGCCACCGACATGGTGGTCCACCTTTCAGACTCAGTACACAGCCGACATCCGTTCGATCCACGATCGCTTTGACGCCCAGGACAGCAGATGGGCTGCCTTCGAGAGCCGACAGACCACACAGTGGACCGGTTGGGAGGCACAGCAGACCACTAGATGGGACCAGTGGGAGACCCGGCAGCAGACCCACTGGACTCAGATGGGTACCCAGTTCGACACCTTCGCTGGCGGCCTCCAGTCAATCCGCGAGCGGTAGGACCAGCAGGATGCTCGGATGGACAGCTGGGACCAGCGCTTCACTCAGTGGGACGCCCGTTGGGGTTCGGGTCCCAATCACCCTCACCAGCCACCATCACCTCCGGATGCACAGTGACTTGTCACTGTGCTTTTATTTGTGTACAGTTTCTTTGTTTCTGTTTTTGCGTTGGTTTGTTATATGGTCTAACTCTCCTTCACCGCGACTTGACAATGGGGACATTGTCTGGTTTTAAGTGTGGGGGAGTTTTACGTGATTATGTGGTAGACCAGTCTAGTTTTTAGGTTCCTGTGCGTTTTCAGAGTCTGGACATTGGTGTATTGCAAAGCTTTTTGATAATCGTTGGTTTAATTGAGAAGATGTGAAACATGAGCACGAGTAATATATCTTTAATTGATTAGCTTCGTTGTGTTGAGGAACATATTTACCTTGTGAGGTTTGAGCCTTATTGTTTCTTGTGTGATATTGGTCTGAATCTTGTTAATTAGAATTTGCCTTGAGACTGGTTTGAAATAATTGGATTAGATTGATGTGACGTGAATATGATTGAGGCATTTCTTGTACTCTCTTTTCCTTCTTCTTTGTCGAGAATAATAATCACTAGTCATCCCCTTTGAGCCTTAATTGAATTTTCTTGTTAACCTCGTGATGAAGATATTGAGTTGCGGGTTGGGAGTTGGAGGTGACGATTGATTGCTGTGTAAATATTCGTGTTTGATTCGATGTGAAAAAAAAAAAAAAAAAAAAAAAAA
>BKCP01004960.1:4365299-4384240 GCA_008636005.1 Striga asiatica | reverse complement strand
CAAAAAAAAAAAAAAAATCCAATAAACAACAAGTCACATTAAAGAATCAAATTCCCCCAAAGGGAGCAACATATACAAATTTCACACAGATGACGATATCGAACACAAATCGTCCAGGATCTGCCTGATGTTCGGCCGCTCGTTTACAGGCAGAATGCACCTCAAAGAAACTGCAAGCATTTCATCCATGGCTTTCGTGTGTTCTTCCCCACACGCAATAATCTCCCTGTCTATGCAATCCATCCCTCGTCCCTCCTGATCGCACAATCTCACCCAATCAGTCAGATCAACGGCTCCCGACTGCCCTGAGATGATGTCACCCGCACTTTTCCTCGTCAGCAGTTCCATCAGAATCACACCAAACGCGTACACATCAGCCTTGAAGGATGGGCTGGGCCTGGAGGCCACGGCAAGCTCAGGGGCCCGGTAGCCAAGGGCCCCCAGATTCAGGATCTGCTCCGCGATGCCAGCTGGCGTCATCAGCCGGTGGAGCCCATAGTCGGTGAGCTGGACAGCATACTCAGTGCCAGCTAGGATTACGTTCGTGGGCTTTAGGTTCCCATGTGGGAGTCCCCTGTCGTGAAGGAAGAGAAGGCAACGAGCAACTTCAATGGCAATTATCAGCCTTTGGTTGAACGATAACGGGGAGTACCTCCGAGGTGTCGACTCTAAATTCAGAAAGGAAAAAAAAAAAAGAAAGTATAAAGTAGAATATTAATATTTTTTGATATCATCAACTCATGGAAATTATAATGTAGAATACTAATATTTTTTGATACCATAAAGATGCAAGGCCAAGCTGTCGCCCGACACATAGTCAGCTAAGATGAGCCTCTCTTGTTCTCTCGGCCCCCAATAATAAGCGCGTAAAGGAACTATATTCTGATGCCTAATAGACCCGATCTTCTTCACCTCCTTTGCAAAGTCTTTCTTGTTCTTGACTAACCCGACTCTCAACCACTTCACAGCCAGCATATGCCCGTTATCAAGTGTAGCTTTGTACAGTGTCCCGTGGCTGCTTCTACCCAAAACCTCTGCCGGGGCCCGGGACAACTCTTCTGCCGTAAATATAAGTGAATTATCCAAGAAAAGCAAATCGCCAGCCAATCGATCGGGAGAATACACATTTAACGTCACGGATTGTCCTATCGCGTCTATAAATCGAGGGGACGAAGCCGCCATTGGAGAGTCCGGAGAGGATGACTTCCTTCCGGATGTTTCCGGTTGACCAGTAGCAGCGGGCCCCGCACCACCAGACGATTCTCCAGACCCCTTTTGACCAGAAGTCAACAGATGGTCATTGGAAAAGCTCAATGAGGCCGGGGGAGGGCCCGCGCCTCCCGTGTGGAAATTGAAAAGTGAAGGACGATTAAGTCTTCCCACTTTGACTTCTTGACCACCCGAGGGCCCACGGAAGCCTCGGAAATCATGAAGGCGGGCCCTTCGGTAGGCAAAAAGAACGACAGCTATCATCACGGCAGCTCCAGTACATGCCACGATTATAGCTATAGTGATGCTCGTTTTAGAGTGGTGGTGGTTTCTTCTATTGTCTAGCTGGTTCGGAACATGGTTATTATCCGAAGGGGAACCATGATGATGCCAGTCGAGCCCGTCATTTCCAGGCGTAAATGAAGAATCGGGAAAGCCAGCCAAATTTTCGGGGATTTTTCCGGATAAATTGTTGTAAGCCACGCTGAAGAACTTGAGACTTGACGGGAGTTTACCGGGAATGTGACCGTTGAAATTGTTATGGGATAAATCGAGGTACTCCAGAAGAGTAAGTTTGCTTAATTCGCTTGGGATCTGTCCGGAAAGATTATTCCTGGAGAGATTAAGCAACTTAAGCATCCCCCAATTACCTATATCTGACGGTAATTCGCCCGTTAAGGCGTTGTTTGAAAGGTCTAGAGACTCCATTGATGGAATTGTGGGAAGAACCAATAGCTCACTCGCATGAGAGTTTTGGATAGGAATGGGCCCGGTTAAATGATTGCTGGACAGGTTAAGATATGTGATGGTGACCAAAGTGAAGAAGCTATGTGGGATTGGGCCATCAAATCTGTTGGAGCTAAGATCGATTGTGACGAATTTGGAGCCCAATGAAAAAGGCAATGGCCCCTCTAACGAATTGTTTCTAGCTCTGAGCAAAGTTAATTTTTCGAATTGTGTCAAATTGGGAAGGGTACCTCTCAAGCTATTGGAGCTCAAGTCTAAAGCTTCCAGATTGTAGTTCCAGTTGTTTAGAACAGATATGTCGTCTGATAGAAGATTTCTGCTAAGATCGACAATCAGACAATTTCCTAATGATGGCGGCAAGGAACCGGAGATTGAGTTTGACGAGAGGTTGAGAGTGATCAAAGTCGTTGAGTTGATCTCTGGAATGGGACCTGAAAATGTATAATGCAAAATAGTAAGTTTACAATCCCTTCAGAGAAAAGGTTGCCACGCACAAAATAAGATGAAAATTAGCAGTATGATAACAAACACAAAAATTTGAAACAATATTCATAGAATTCAGTACATTGTGTCTGTTCAGCATCAAATTCGTAAAGCTGGGAACATTTGCTATTTCATCAGTGGGTTAAGGAATTCAATTATTAACCAGTGATTAAATCCATGGAAAACATAATCATCCACTAGAAGCACAATTGACTCTCATTAATCATTATCAGAGACGGTCTAGGTTTTCATCTGAAAAGCTCGTGTATTATGTAAATATGAATTGAATCAATTCCATCGTTGTCGCTTATTGCTGCAATTCATTTTCGCTATGTTCCAACTTACAACTAAAAGATTATTGCAAAATTGATTTCTTCTTTGTGTTGTAACTATGTGTGCCTAGTTAGTAGTTACAAAGGCCATAACAACCGGAGAAGCATACGTTGGTTTTGGATACAAGAACTTTCAGTTTCGTTTCGCTATAAGTTTTTCGTCCAAAGTTCTAGTGCTTATGAAACTTTTGGGAATATGCACTACTCAATCACATTTTCCTACAAATTCCATTATTCACCCACGCACACATTCTTATCTATCAAATATTTATTTTACGATTCATATATTATATCAACTTCCAGCATAACATTTTCATCTCATAGCCACTCATTTAAAATATTCTTCTAACACAACGTTTTTTTCATTAGTCTCTAGTAGGAAAGAAACCTATATACAAGGAAATACAATTACATTATTCAGATAAAAAGGGGAAATGGGGAGAGAGTCCATTGTTTAGTTTAGCATTAAACGTAGCCACCAATATTTTGAGGAAGAATAAGACGCAAACAAGTCAGAGTTCATATGATGGCAGGTACATACAACGTAAAATTTTAATCGGCACGTGTCTACCTATACAATTGAAAGATCCAGATTTCGTTACTTTCCAAACATAATAACATATATGCACGAACCACAGCTCGGAAAGATCCAGATTTCGTTTATTGACAAACATAACTACATATATGCACGAACCACAGCTCAGAATCCAAAAACAAAGGTACACGTGTTTTTTAACGGCTTTATGACGACCTAAATCATACAGTCTATCTATCTACATTAAAAGCAAACACTTCAAAAATAGTCAGTGAGAAAGAACAAAGATGCAAATACAATAAAGACAATTTAAAATAAAAGGCAAACCCTCACCAGAAAATTCATTAACACTGAGGTCCAACTCAACCAATGGGACAGCTCCCTGCAGAAACTCCCCGGGTACAGACCCAGAAAGCTGATTATTCCGCAGCCTGAGCGTATGAAGATTCGGCAGCTGCTCAAACTCTGGAAGTTCACCACCAATCATATTATCACCCAAATCCAATACCTGCAAGTTCCGAAACAATCTCATGGCGTCACTCCCCCATAGACGACCCCCTAAATTGTTCCAGCTCAAGTTCACATACTTCACTGTGTTGGCCAAACTAGAGACATTATCCACACTGAGTTCCATTGATCCAGAAAAACCATTTCTGCTCAAATCCACATATTCCAGATTCCTCAGCTCCGGAATCAGTTCCCCCACAACCCCCTGCAGCTGGTTCGAGTGCAAATCCAAAACTTTCAACTGCTGGAGGTTGCGAATTCCAGCAGGAAACCATCCAGAGAAATTATTGTTCGACAGATTGAGATAATGCAGCGCCCAAAGGTCATTCAACCTGGACGGAATCGGCCCATAGAACTGATTACCAGATAGATCAATCACCTGGAGAGACGACATTACCCCGAGAGTCGGGACGAGCCGCCCGGTGAGCCAATTCCCGGTGAGGGTCAGGTTCTGGAGGAACTTGAGCGGGATGAGGGTGCTGAACTTCAGGTCCCCGGAAAGGGCGAGGCCGTCGAGGGCGACGGCGACCACGGCGGAGGTGGCGTCGTCGCAGACGACGCCGTAGAAGCCGCCGGGGCAGGCGGAGGCGTTGGAGGGGGGTACCCAGGAGGAGAATACCCGGCCGGAGGGGTCGGATTTGATGCCCTTCCTGAACTCGAGGAGTGATTTGACCTCGTCGTTGGAGGCGGAGACATGGCGGTGGAGCAGGAGGAAGAAGAGAGCTACAGCGAGAGTCATCGGCGGAGATGGAGGAGAGAGAGAGATTGAGCGATGGGAGTGAGGCTAGGGGCGAGGCATTTGGTGGGAGAAATTAGGGTTTTCGAGATTTGGGGAAAAATGGGGGAAGAAGACGAGCTATTGTGTGTCCCTGTGAGTTGTCTGTCTGAATGTGTGTGTTTGTGGGTGTTAGCTGTGTGCAGAGGTGAGTTTTCTTTATCAGTCTCTGCTTTTGTGTGTGTCTCTGTGTGTGAGAGAGAGAGACAGAGAGTAGGGTTTTTATATACCGAAAATGAGCTGTAAAAAGGTCGGAAATGGAAGTTCTGTTCATGAGGTGGGTCCAAACTTAAATTATTATTTTTTATTTTTTTTTATTTTTTTTTTTTNCTTTCCAAATCAGAACTCCAAACGAGCCAAATTAAGCATTGGTAGCATCCAGCCATGCTTAAGTTTTTTTACATTTGCTCGAGCTCAAACTCGACGACTCTTGCTGGAGGCTCGATTTGACTCGATGACAAGATACAAACGCTTGAGACCAGTATTCAATGCGATCAATTTAAATTTCACTCGAATTCAGCTAAAAAAATTTTAACTACAAAAGGTATAATGAGGAGAATTTAGATAATTTTGTGTGTATTTGAGCGGATCTTTTAACGCCTCGAGATACAAACTACATGCTCGAGCTCATCAAAGTCAATTTCGACTAGAGCGCTCATGAATTGCTTGCAAATAGCTCGATTCGTTTGCAATCCTATTTTGGAGTTTTCAAAACTCGAGTGTTAAAATTTGATGTTTTGTAACCATATATCTCAACTTTCAGTACTTTACATGTAACTTTGAAATTTTATATATCTTTAATATTTTTGTATTATAAACCATTGGATTACTTAAATTATATATATTATAAAATGTAAACAATTTTAACTTGTTATTATTTAATACATTAAATTTATAATCTTTTGATTATCTTGATTTGAAATATAACTTTCATTTGTATTATAAATTTCTTAATTAAGCCTAGTGTTGAATTACATGGGTGGTGCACGTCTAGTGTAATTTATCATTTTAGGAGAATTTTTTAACATTATGTTTGTGCTCATTTTCACTGAACTCGTTGATAAGAGGACTATCAAGATGAAAACAAATGAAGTGGAATCAAACATGAACATTGCATTGTCTAAATATTTATTTTAAAGTAGGAATTGTGAAGGTGGAGAAGAATGAAACCCCATCCACATGCTTGCTAGGTGGGTTAGCAAATGATCCTTCTCATTCAAATATTTAATATATTTTTCTCCATTTTTGTGTTATTATTAGTCAAATCGGGTTTAAGTGAGATTCATATGAAATGAAAATAACACAATTCGAGTTGATTAGATTTTTTATACTTTTAGAAAAGTCATATTGTTAAAATGCAAAGCAATGAATATATATAAGCACACGCAATATTTAATTTTAAATCTAACCAAATATATATGTAAATATTTGGCATATGCTCATTTTAAATCTAACCAAATATATATGTAAATATTTGGCATATGCTTGAAAGAGTATGTGTAATTTTTCACTAAACACTTTTAGTTATTAAAAAAAATCATGTAGAATTTTTATATTTTCCCCTTCTTCAATTTTAGCATTATATATTGTCTAGGAAATCTATATATATATATAATAAGAATTAGTATTTACCAAAAATAATAATCAAAAAAATCTGGCAACATTAATTGCATACCATTTCAGGCAAGTTTTGTTGTTATTTTTTATTTGTTAAATGAGAAACATTTAAATATGCCTTCAATCACGGATACTTAGTTTTGGTAACCAAATTGCTCAATTCTGGTACAGATAATGCTTTTAAAAATTTGAGTTTTATTTCAATACCAATCATTTTTAAAATTAATTGATATCAACATTCATTAATTTGGGCAAAAAAAACTTGCAAGTTCATAACCCATAATAATTGTGTGCAATTCATCAAAATCAATGATATCACATAATTAATTGTTAGATTTGTATGTTTTCAGCCGAGTTGAGTTTTAAAAGAAAAAAATCATTTGGATGCCAAAAATTTTGTGTAACAAAATAATTTTGCCGATCAAAAAGATAACAAATCTACCGACACGCACTCAAATTCTAAGAGTTCTTTTGACTAATCGTAAACACCTAAAAAGTCCGAATTTAAAAGTATAAAAATCGACATAAAAACCTTAAAGTTAAAAATTCCACATTTCTTTTTCGGGCAAAACAACTAAAATTAACAAAATCTATCGCGCACACTCAAATTCGAAGGATTCTTTGATTAATTGTTAAAACCAAAAAATTCGAACATAAAACTAAAAAACGAAAATAAAAACCCTCAAATTGAACAATCCATATTTTGTTTCGTGCAAAACACTTAAACTAATTTAAAGCATCGATTAAATGAAAACTAAAAAAAGAATATGTATTTATAAGACCCTCAGTGTTAGAACGGAAAAGTTGGAAGAAGATCGATGAAAAAAGACGAAAGAAAAAGCTGGAAGCGGCGAAAAATGAAGGAAGAAATGAAGCCCTTGGTCCGATAATTTCACTATTTATACTATGTTCAGTGTAATCTAAACCATCAATTTGCGTTGACTAACCTGGATCACTGAATCATTTTTTCTGTTTTGTTTGGGCCGATATGAACATTCGAAGCCAATATTGTAAATTGGGCCGATATGAACTTTTTGAAGCCCACATTTTTCAAAAACATTTCTATTTTACATACCCAACATGATTAATATAAATAATTACACGTATCTTATAATAAGTATTTGTTAGGTTTAATTATAATCCATGATATGTGCTTTATTATATAATTTGAATTTAAATATAAAATTGCCTTTTAAAAAAGATGGAAATAATAAAGTCCCGTGCATCGCACGGTAGTGTACTAGTAACCTTCTTTAAAAGCATAAAGAATATAGTTTTTTAATTATAATGATTATTGCAAAATTACTAAATTGAATTTTGAATAATATACAAAATAATAATTATAACAAATTGTCTAAGATTGTGTGTGTGTGTGTGTGTGTATATATATATATATTTGTATATGATGATAATATAATTTAATTTTAAATCACTTTTTTTGTTATAACACTATCCGTTTATGATAAGTAATAACTTAAGAATAATATACTTCAAAAACATTAATTGATATGCAAAATATATCTGTTATGTACTAACTCATGCTGGTATCATGTCATTGTGTCAATTGCATAATCAACTAATGAATTTTAAATTTTTAAAAATTCTTATATTTATTTTTTATAAATATGTATAAAGTAAGAAATAAGTGATTTATCTTTAGATATATAATTTATAATTTTAATATATTTTTATTTGTTATTAACATTTACAACATGAATCATAGAATATATTTAAGAAAATAAAAAAAATTCTTTGGATCAACTAGTGATTGAATTAGATTAATACTCAAGTTGATTGAATTACTTTGATGTGATATCTAAAATCGTTAAAAAGCATAACAAAACTAGGGTTGAACTCCAGTGACCAAGTTATGAGTAAGTTTGACCAGACGAAATCGATTATTGAAACTAAATATAAATTTTAACTTGTTCAATGATTTATAAATATTTATATATCATTTTATTAATATTTATGTGAACAAAAATATATCGTATTACAATTTCTATTAATGTACAGCAAATCCAAGCTTCTCAGAACTAGACTCTCATCGAACAGATCAAGTTATTTATTCAATGATTTATTGGTTGAAGAATTTAATTTATTAATATTTTAATATCTTGTAATAAATTTATGCAAAAAAATTTAATTAAGTATCCGAACAGTATAAAATTTCAATGTTTATACTAATTGATAAATAATTCATAAATCTCTATTTATTTAAACGTGTATTTTTATTTATATTAAATATAATTTTAAATGTTATAAAATTTATAAAAAAAAATTAAATTGATCTACCAGTCTGACCGACTGGTATTGACCGCTTTGTTAGCAAACATTTTATTCAAGTGAACTGGATAGATTGATAAACCGGCTTTTGGTCAATCCGGTCAGACTGTACGGTCAAAAAAATTATGGGTAATCTAATGATTAATGTTATTTATATATTTAGTTTATATTACAATCGTAATAATGTTTTTCCATGCATTACACGGGCCAGATGCTTGTTAAAATATAAAAATTCTAAGAATTTACCTTACATAATACGGAAAGCCCATCCTTAAATTTTAGTATTACTAAATATGTAATCTTAAATATTAACAAAAAAAAATATGTAATCTTAAAAAATAATTTGAATTTTAAAATTTTGCATTGTATATGAAGTTATGGATAAAATATTTAAAATTTTATCTCAAAATGTAGGAAGATTTTTCTAGCCATTTTTTTACTTATCAAAAAATGATATTGGTAATATAATTATTCTTTTAATGTGACAAAGTTTAAATACCGAACATTTTCGACAACCCATGGATTGATATTTAATACCCAAATTTTCGAGATGCATAAGAATCATACTTATCATGAATTCCAAAAATCATTTATATCCTAAATTTAAAGAATCCTCACGAAAGCTATTTATTTCATAGAAATGATTTTTTTGTAAAAGGCATTTTTTGATAAATCAATGGCTAGAAACTATTACGTACTTGTAATTGTATTACGTACTAGCATATTTATATAAGAAACTATTATATTTTTATTTATTTATTATTTAAATATGAAATTACTCATATCGCTAAAAGTATAGTTTCTAAAGTTTATTTGTGATGTTCTTAAAAAGTTAATATGACCTAGAACTGTAAAGGCGTTTATTTCTTGGGATAGTTTCAAATCATTAAGATATGGACGAAGCTGAAAATGAATTTAATAAGGGTGTATTTAGGTAGTCATATCTTTTTAATATGTGCACACTTTCAAATTAAAATTTTTAATATAATATACAACATAAACGATATTATAACTTTTTGTTATGCTTTTATGATAAAAATATATGATGGGTAGACCAGTTATGACATTTTGTAGCAAAGTACACATTTTCATGAAGAAAACNCTTTTCAGCGAACATAATTTTTGTAATTCAATAACGCGTAATTTGACAAATTTTAAATACCAAATATTATAAAAACTCATCAAAAGTCTCGTGATCCATACAAAATTATTTTTATTAAAAAATCATTATATCCTGAATCCAATATAATCTGTCACGAAAATTATTTTATTTTTTTTCTAAAAATGAACTTTTTTATTATTTAAAAAAAGGCATCTTCAACGATCCGCATTTAATGTAGTTTTATTTTCTATTGAATAAAAGAATATAAAAAAATATTTCGTGATAATTTTTGAGTTCGCTGTCAAAATATTGATCCAGAAACTTTTGGTATTAAAAAAGTATCGTGAGATAGTTTTACAACTTACATGTGTGCCATAAAACCATTTTTTATATATTGTTGATAACTGACCTGACAAGATCAATTAAGGGACGCCACGTGGAAGATTTGTTGTTAAGGTATCAAAGATCAGAAGAAGAACCGATTTAGCGGAACTCAGTTTGAACTAAGGGCGTGACCGACCTCTTCACGAGGACGAGAACCGACTTCCTTTGAAGAGTCGAGTTCAACGCATATGCGGCAAGTGGCTGATGGGATGCCTGTCAATCGGCCGTCGGTCGCACATGACCTTACTGTTATGTGTGGGCCCATTTGTAGTGTAGCCGTCCCTATGCGATCTATTCGCATTAAATAATGTCGAATCAGTCTCAAACGACGAGCTAAGAATTACTATAAATAGTAGCATTTACTCCAATATGAAGATCTTTTTTCGACACATTAAATACACGACTTGAAAATAATAAGAATACAACTAGTTTACATTTTTCTTTTCACTTAATTTTCATAATTATCGTTGTTAAATTTTATATAACAACAGTTGTATAACATAATTTATTATGACAAATGTATTGATAACTGATTGTTACCAAACTTGATTAGAACATAAAAGTAGGAAAATTTCGATTATAGCGAGTGATTGCCGAGTTAGTGTACCGATCTTGGTGATTTTCTTTTTCTTTCTTTCTTTTTTTTTTGTTTTTTTTGTTTTTGTTCTAATATACTGACTTGCCAAATGGATGTAATAATTATTTTAAGTAAGTTAGTATACTAAATTTAATAAGCGTCAAACTAATGTATCACGAAAATAATAGAATAGCTTTTTACCATCTAAAAAAGCATATAGAGAAGTAGGTGAAATTAAGTTTTAGTCTAATCCTACCCTCGCTATGGATTATTACAAAATAATCAGAAACATCAATGTAGATCAACATGCAACAAAAGCGCAGTGTGCAACTGGAGAACAAATCTCTTAATTAATGTTGGATAGAAGCATATTAAATATATCTTCATCACAAGCAGAGTAAAAGTGAAAACTATAGTCCACTTTTTTATCTATATATATTTAGGGAAAAAAATAAAATCAATTGCTTGTATAGATGCAAACATAACTCTAATTTTTATTGTGCAAAACAATTAATTGCAAAACAAATAAAATTAGTTGGAATTAGAATTTGTTCCTGGAGATGGCGAGGACGCATATTGCCTTTTCCGTTCTAATTTTCCTGGTCTTTTTCATAGGTTTGTTCTAACTATAAGCTCTTTAACAATTTATTTATTTATTTTTTTTTACCAAAAATAATTTGCAACTTTTCATTTGGTTTAATTTTTTTTTCCTTTGTCATGATACTTAATTTAAAGTAACACCAAGTGATTAATTAGTTAGTTTTGTGTGTATGTGTTTGTGTTCTCATGATCTCAAGCATCTAACATATATATCATGCATGGAAATAATTGTTTTAGTTATTTGAACAAAATGTTCATCATCTCATCATATATATAAAATTATCTTTTTTTTTTATGTAATCANATCTCTATAGGGGAGTTACTTGCACAATCCCAATTGTGCAACAAATTTATCAATTGTAATGTGACCATAAATGTATGTAAAACTGAATGCAAGAACCGTTTTCACGGCTTTGGCGTTTGTGTCCAAGCTGCTCCGGCACCAGAAGTACCAAAGGCTTTAGCCAATTGGGTCGAGTCAAGTAGGGTCCAGACAGCATCAGCACCAGCACCAGCACCAGCACCAGAGGATCGAGCCATATGGGTTGAGTCGAACAAGGCAAATGCAGCTCCAGCACAAGCACCAAAGGATCAAGCCATATGGGTCGAGTCGAACAAGGCTGGAAAAGTAGCCAAGATAACCAAATGCAAGCAATGTTTGTGCAAATTCCCAAAGAAGGCAAACCAGAAATGCCCTAAATAAGCCATATGTTACTTATTTGGTGTTTTCTTTAACAACATAGTTAATAAGTCTGGTTGAAGTAGTTGGAATAAATGATACAATGCAATCTACAATACTTATTGACACCAAAATATAAGTGGTTCAAACAAAAGATTGCATTTTTATCGCTTTAAATTAGTACTTCTCCTTCTACCTCAAACGACTTTCACACCTGCAAAAACTCGACACTGGAAGGGGGTTTTTCGGTAAAGAGCCTCCGATGCCTAAGTCGGTATATTAAAGGTGATGAACAGTAAATAAACTAGTCATAAATAAAAAAATATAACTTAAAAATCAATGATAAAAATAAACCAAAAGTTACCATTTATAAAATGTAAAATATAGCATATTTGAAATTAAAATAAAAATAAAAAATAAAAAAATTGAAGATAAATTATGTAATTTTCTCTAAATCAGTAGACTAATTGAGAAAAGGTTTTCGGGCTTGCTACTTGCCTTGAAATGGAGGGGCATGGTGGAGCAGTTCACGACTACCATCACCTTAGGGCCCTATCTATTTTTCGCTGCGAGCCCAATAAGAATACTAAAGAGTAGAAAAAAGTAAAGAAGGCCGATAGATTGTCCTGGCCCAAGAGGAGAAAAGGACCAAGTGAT
Source organism: Striga asiatica (assembly GCA_008636005.1). Lineage (NCBI taxonomy): Eukaryota > Viridiplantae > Streptophyta > Magnoliopsida > Lamiales > Orobanchaceae > Striga > Striga asiatica. The sequence continues at coordinate 4,371,750 of BKCP01004960.1, read as the reverse complement.
GAGGAACTTTTAAAAGATTGCTAGAAAGTTGAACTTATTTTAAGAAAAAACCATATCATTAAAATCTAAAAAGATTCTATTCACAAAGATAAGGTCATAATTCCGTAAATAGGAGTTCAACACTAAGATCTAACTTTTTAGTAATAAAATAAAAGAACATAAGACTAGGAAAAATTATTTGTTAAATCGTTCAGGAAATTAAATATGAGTTAAAATATATCAAAAACAATTATCTATAAACTAGAATAAACCACAATTTTCTTTCATAAAAAAAAGGTCATTAAAATAAAACAAAACAAACTATTCATTAAATTGTTCCTTAGTTGCCGCATCTAAGGGTGCGGCTCGGCTGCGAGTTTGGACCCTCTTTCGTGGGTTGTTGGTGTCTTTTATGGCGGCTCTCTCCCTTTCTGGCGTGGTAGATTTTCGGAGTCCAGGTTTGAATCGAGAATTGACATTTCATCAAAGTCGTCCAAGCGGACAAGTGGCCGCAATTTTTGAATTTGAGGTTTTGATTTGCTGCTTTGTTGGATCTCTATGCTACTCGGAGTGGCTCGTGTGCCGACTCGAGTGGTCGTGCGTTATGTCTGTAAGGTGTAGGGGAGGTCTACTTTTATTTGTACATTAGGTGTACCTACTTTTCTTTGTTTTTCGGTTTGTTAGTGCAACTTCGTATGGTTCTAGTCTCCTATATGGAGTTTAAGTCTCCTTTATGGAGCTTTGATTTGTGATTGCGGTTGTCTCCTTGATGGAGTTGTACCCCTTGGATTCATTTGATATTCCAAGGGAGTAGGTCCAGGTTTTCTGCTTTCTTTGTGTCAGTTAACATTCCCCATATACTCATTTGAGTTTTCAGTTATAAAAATGGTTGTGGTNGATAACTGGCGCTAAATGTTGGGCTCAGATGCGCAAATGCGAAAGGTGTAAATTAAAACATCAATGTGAAATGATGAATAATAATAATAATCCCAGCAACTCAAGAATGAAAAAAAAAAAAAATCTTGCAATCAAACAGAAATAATTCTTTTCTGATGTGGAAGATCAGATTAAACTGCGACCACAGAACATACTAAGAATATCCCAAATAAATAAAATATGCAAGAAAGAAGACACCAAGATTTAACGTGGAAAAACCTCCAATGTAGAGGAAAAAACCACGGGACAACCTCCGAACAATTTCACTATATTTTCAAGATAATTACAATATCCTTTCACACTCCCTACACTAGAAATGTAAAATATAGTGATCCAGTGAAACCCCACTCATATTAAATATTACAAACAAGGAGTAATAGAAATGATACCCGAATCGGTGTATTTTTCCTACACTCACAGGATTTACTCAAACACTCTATTTTTACAACTCACTGAAAAATCACACTCCTGGAACTGAATATTTTGTCCCTGCTATTTTTCTCTCTTGCTTGGTGTGTCTTTCTCCTCTGCCGAATGCCTCTATTTATAGATGGGCTGGCACTCCACATTCCACGAACCTGCACCAATACAGCTGCAATGTTGATTATTTTTTTTTTCTTTTTCGGTGATGGCCGCACCGCCATTCACTTTCATTTGCTTTTTATTATTATTATTATTTTTTTTATCTTTTCTTTTCCACCGAAAGTGGTTTTGGCTGGATCCCAAAATTCTCCCCCTCTAGCCAAGGGTAATATTCTACAACTCTTCACATGCATTCCATGCCGATCAACGCGACACAAAATTGAAGCTTTCCTCTTTGTACAACTTTCGTCATCATGTCAGCAGGGTTTTCGTCTGTGTGAATCTTTTCCAACTTGAATTGTTGTTCTTCCACTGCTTGACGTAGCCAATGATATCTGACATCAATGTGCTTTGTGCGAGAGTGGTACATCGCATTCTTACTTAAATACAATGCACTCTGACTATCGCAATAAATATCGTACCTCTCCTGCTTCATTCCCCAATTGTTGAAGAAACCTCTTCAACTAAAGCATTTCTTTTCCTGCTTCTGTCAATGCAATATACTCGGCTTCAGTAGTTGACAAGGCAACAGATTTCTGCAATTTAGATTGCCAAGATATAACTCCTCCTGCAAATGTAAACAAAAGCCCTGAAATAGATTTTCTACTATCCAGGTCACCTGCCATATCCGCATCTGTATAACCCTCAAGAACTGGGTTCCCTTTGCCGAAGCTCAAACATTTATTTGCACTGCCTTTTAGGTACCTCAAGATCCACTTTACAGCTTCCCAATGATCTTTCTCAGGATTGGAAAGATACCTGCTAACAACTCCAACCACGTGAGCGATATCTGGTCTAGTACAAACCATGACATACATCAAAAACTCTCGACTGCAGAGGAATATGTAATACTCGCCATAACTTCTTTTTCTTCTTGACTCGTAGGACAACTTCGTTTGCTGAGTTTGAAGTGATTGGCTAACGGTGTATTGATCGGCTTAGCCAATTTCATGTTGAATCTCTCCAGAATCCGATTCACATACAGTTCTTGCGATAACCATAACATCTTGGATTTTCGGTCTCGCATGATCTGCATACCCAAAATTTGTTTTGCAGTACCTAGATCCTTCATGTCAAAGGACTTTGACAATTCCTTCTTCAGATCACTAATCAACTTCATATCATGTCCCAGTATCAACATATCATCTACATATAACAAAAGGATAATGAATTTATCACCTGGAAATTTCTTAACGAACACACAATGATCAGCATCAGTCTTTGTATATTATGGCTCGCCATAAACAAATCAAATTTCTTGTACAACTGTCTTGGAGCTTGTTTCAGTCAATACAAGCTCTTCTTCAATCTGCAAACCATGTGCTCCTTTCCTGTCTTCTCAAATCCTTCTGGTTGCTCCATGTAGATTTCTTCATCTAGGTCTCCATGAAGAAATGCAATCTTCACATCTAGTTGTTCAAGATCCAGATCCATGCTAGCCACCAATCAAAGTATTACTCAGATAGAGCTCATCTTTACAACCGGTGAGAATATCTCATCTAAATTTATCCCTCGCTTTTGTCCAAATCCTTTCACGACTAAGCGAGCCTTGTACTTCAACAGCTTGTCAAAATCTTTCTTAAGCTTGAACGCCCATTTGTTTTTCAAGGCTTTTCTGTCTTCTGGAAGCTTCTCAAGCTCATAAGTTTCATTTTTCACCAGTGAATCCATTTCTTCTTGCATGACTTTCATCCACTGAGATTTATCCTTATGAGTCTGAACTTCTTCAAAGCTTTCTGGCTCCCCTTTTTCAGTGATGGTAATATACGTGGAACTAGGGTACCTCGTAGATGGTTGGACCGCTCGATTTGATCTCGTGAGCTGAGGTGGAGCTTCGAGGTCTTCTTACTCGACCCCTTCACCATCACCATTTTCAATTGCTGGTTCATCATCAACCATGAGTTCTTCATCACACTCTCCCCTTACTGTGGCATCTCTAGGAGGTTGAACAGGTGAAAGATCCACCTTACCACCTGGTTCTCTAGATTCTGGTGAAGCAGAATCAGACATAGTTTCTTGTTCATGGAACACTACATCTCTGCTTCTGACAATATTTCGTTTTTCAGGATCCCATAACCTGTAGCCAAATTCCTCATCTTCATAGCCCAGAAATGTACAAGGAGTAGCTCTATCATCAAGTTTTCGTCTTTGTTCCTTGCTTACGTGAGCAAAAGCTTTGCATCCAAACACCTTTAAATGAGAGTATTTAACATCATGTCCGGACCATACTCTCTCAGGGATATCAAAGCCCAAAGGAATAGATTGAGATCGGTTGATCAGGCAGCATGCCGTTAGAACAGCTTCACCCCAGAATGGCTTAGGTAGCTTAGTCATTCTTAACATACACCTCACTTTCTCCATAATGGTTCTATTGATTCTTTCAGCCACGCCATTATGCTGTGAGGTTCCAGGTACAGTCTTCTCATGCCTGATTCTATGATCAGCACAATAATTCTTGAATTTATGGGAAGTATATTCCCCTCCATTATCTGAGCGAAAACACTTCAAAGGTTTACCAGCTTGTCTCTCCACCATAGCGTGAAACCTTTTGAAGTACTGAAAAACTTCGTCCTTCGTTCTCAAGAAATACACCCACAATTTTCGTGAAGCATCATCTATGAACGTTATGAAATATTTGCTACCACCGAGACTCTCCTCTTCCATGGGTACACATACATCAGAATACACCATTTCCAACACATTCTCTTTCAGCTTCGAGATTTTGCTGAAAGACACTCTATAATGCTTCTCAAAGAGACAATAATCACAAGGATTTAGTTTTGAATCTTTGGCAAACGGGATGAGGGACTTTCTTGCCAAAATTTGCAATCCTTTTTCACCAATATGAGTCAGTCTTTTGTGCCACAAATTTGGTGAAGCATCATATCCTCGACTGCATTTAGTCCACCCTTGACCAGCTTCACTTGAGTTCTGTACAGCGTCGATCTCACTGTGCCTCTAGCAGCTAACAATGTTCCTCTGGTAAGCCTCCATGTGCCGCTACCAAAATTGTCAGTATATCCTGCTAGATCCAATGCATGCACAGAGATCAAATTCAGACGTAAGTCAGGTACATGTCGCACGTCCTTCAGTGTTATTGTGCACCCAATATCAGTTTGAATACACACATCACCAACTCCCACAATATTTGCAATGCTGTTGTTGTCCATCTTTACTCTACCAAAGTCTCCTTCTTTATATAGAGAAAAGAATTCCTTGTGAGAGGTGGCATGGTAAGACGCAGCTGAGTCAATGACCCATTCAACACATGAATTTGTAACATGACACTCTTCTTCTTCAACAGAGAGCAACACCACTTCTCCATTGATCACAGGGGTTGCGGTATTTTCATCGTTCTCTGATTTGTTGTTCCTTCGATCTCTGTTCTTCCAGGCTTTACAGTTTCTTTTGATATGCCCTTCTTCACCGCAGTGATAACACTTGAATTTTCTTCTAGGATGAGATTTTGATTTATCTTTGGATTTGTTATCCCGGCCTCTGCTTTTACTTCTTCCCCTGGTTTCTGTGACCAGGGCTTGAGAGCTGCTTGCACCGAAATCATTTCTTCTTGTTTCTTCATTAAACATACTGTCTTTGACTTGGGTCAAAGTCAGTTTTTCTTCAGAAGCAGAGTTGCTCAACGAGACCACCAGAGTCTCCCAGCTATCTGGTATAGGACTCAAAAGTAACAACGCCTGTAGTTCTTCATCATGTTTCATCTCCATGGTAACAAGTTGGTTTACCACGTCTTGAAACTCATTCAAGTGTTCTGCAACTGATCTTCCATCCCGATATTTTAAATTCACAAGCTTTCTAATAACGAAAGCTTTATTTGTGCAGTCTTCCTTTGATACATCTGCTCGATTTTGTTCCACAGAGTATGGGCTTTCGACTCTGTGGCAACATGGTGGAATATGCTGATATCCACCGACTGTCTAATTAAACTGACAGCCTTTCTGTGTAATTTTTTTCAGTCGTCATCCTTCACATCATCTGGCTTGTTGTCTCCCATTTCTACAGGATCATATAGATCTTTGTAGAAAAGTATGTCCTCAATATTTGGCTTCCAAATGGAGTAATTTATTGCTGTTAGCTTCACCATGGTACCCACGTTCTCCTCCATTTAATTTATATTGGTTGATACAGAACCCAACTTGGCTCGGATACCACTTGTTGGGCTTAGATACGTGGTCGTGCTGTCGTAGGCATCCAAATTAACCTTGCTTAAAAATATGTAGTAACGTGAGCAAGGATCGTATCCACGGGGAGAAGTAACCTAAATCTATTAACTATGTGATCAAAGAAGGGGTTTTTGAATTAACGATCTAATTAAACTAGAAATTACCTATCAAACTAAAAAATAAATAAAACAAAATAAATATAATATGAATATGCTTTGGTTGAATTGATTTCCACCCTAGACTGTTTCACTGATCATTGATGCAAAAATATAAACTCACAATCCACGCAACTGCCGTTGAATACAAATTCTATCTTCTAATTTAATCACGCAAAATAAATCCTTCTACGAGACTCTTATGACTAGTTAATTCCCAACATCGTGAAGAATTATTCTAGCAATAGCATTAAATACAAGAGACCGACAGTCCAAGCAATAAATAACTAATCCGTTAAATATTAACTTGTTCAATTATTTCGCCTAAGAACGACAACGCCTAAATCCGGTCAATCATCTATCTTAGTTGCTTCTAGTGAAAGACACATGATCTAAATCCGGCTCAAGTATCAATCAAGCAATAGATCATAAGCATAGAATAATAGGTGGCCAATCCATCAACTACACATAATAATCATAAAAATATGCACACGAAACATTGATGCGAAAAATATATGAATTGGAATAAAAACTAATTCGATCTCACAGTAGTAGGTCTGGGGTTTCGATCGTCTTCAACCAAGACAAAGATAAATTAGCCGCGCAAGGCTATCATAA
>BKCP01004960.1:4297642-4358113 GCA_008636005.1 Striga asiatica | reverse complement strand
ATCAAGTTTTCTTTAAAAAAAAAAAAAAAAGATCAAGTTTTCAAATATGTGAAAAAAAAATTAACAAAGTGACTGTTGAGAGTTGAGACTGGCGAATGGAGGTCACTTGTATAATACGCTTACTCATCATAAAGTAACCGGAGGAAAAAGAACAGGAGAGATAACCGGCCCGACTCGCAAAGACTCGTTCATTTTGTATACCGAATTACCGATTTCTCTGAGTCAAAAGCATTTCCCAAGTTCTTGCGAACAGAAAAACAAGTCCAAAATACACACACAAATAACACACAAAAACCAAAAATCAATTGCAACGCTCTTTTTCTCTCTTCAAATTGAAATCTCTTCTTTTACTTCCTCCTTTTTCGTGATTTATTACCAGTAAATGGTGCCTGGCAAGTGCCATAGTGTTATTATTCACCCGCCGCCTCTTTCTGTTTCAGGAAAAAAGATTCGTACTTTCATGTGAAGGCCATTATTTTTCAGTTTATGCCCGCACTGGTTCGTCCCATGGTGTTTTGAAGTTCTATTTTCGTGTGTGCAATATGTCGGTGAGTTATTGGTGTGTGTTATGTATTTAAATTTGGTTTTGATTTCAGGAGGTTTTTGTGGAGTTCGGCTGCTATTTGTTCAGGGGAAGTCTCTGATTTAGTAAATTGTTGCATTTATTTACTGTGAGACTGAAGAGGAAATATTGAGTAGCTTAAAGATAAAGTGGAATATATACTATGGTAGCGCAATCTGAGGCAAAAGTTCTGTAGTAGATTGGTTATTGATGTTTTTGCTTATCTCAAAATTACTTTTGTATCAGAATGTTGAAATGGTCTGACATAGTTCAGCTGTGACACTGTCTTCTAGATTATCTGATATTTGTCTTTGTTTTTTCAGTCTCTTAGGCTTGCTAATTAAAGAGCTTTAGCCTTCAATTTCCTCAAGAGGTATTGTCTTGATGGATACCCTAATTGTCATAGGGTGATGAGTTCATGCCGTTTTCCGGATTTAGGAAGGGAAATTGATTGCTGGTATTGTTAAAATTTTGTCTGGAAATTTTCTGTTCTTTAAAGGTGGATAATTTGGCCTGACTTGGGCCTCCCTGTTTTAGCTTTCAATGGATGAAATTCTACGGCTTGGTGGGCATTCTTCTGGCTTGGCCGTTGTACTGAATGATGAGGATAGGAAAGAGGGTGCTGGGAAATCCCGTTTAGTTTCATATTGTGAAGGTTTTGGTGACCAGTCTGTGGAGCGAACGCTTGAACATATCTTTAACCTCCCTTACAAAACAGTCTGTCAGTTGACTGGCCCTATTGACAATGGTGTGGTTCGCTCGATAATTAAGAATGACTTTTCTAAGCATCATCCCGAACTTAAAACTGCTGTGAGTACAAACAGAGATGGAGTATCCACGATATCTAATGATCCACAACTTCGGGTTGTTGGTCTCGAAGAGTCTAGCATTTGTGGCGATATTCGGATCGTCAAAAAGCCTCTTCTTGTGGAGAGTCATGCTTTATTCAGTAGTGTGCGGGCCAACACGTGTGTGTGGAAAGGAAAGTGGATGTATGAAGTCACTCTAGAGACTTCAGGTATACAGCAGCTTGGTTGGTCTACTATTGCTTGCCCCTTCACTGATCACAAGGGTGTTGGGGATGCAGATGATTCTTACGCGTATGATGGGAAAAGGGTCAGTAAGTGGAATAAGGATGCCGATCCGTATGGCCAGTCGTGGGTTGTAGGCGATGTGATTGGATGTTGCATCGACCTTGATCGTGATGTGATACTGTTTTATCGTAATGGAATCTCACTAGGGGTGGCTTTTGCCGGGATCCGGAAGATGGTGCCTGGATTGGGGTACTATCCTGCCATTTCTCTTTCTCAAGGTGAACGGTGTGAGTTGAACTTTGGGGGACATCCGTTTAAGTATCCAATAAAAGGTTACCATCCCGTTCAAGCGCCCCCTTCTTCATTGTCTCTTGCGGCCAGTCTCCTCGATTGCTTCTTAAGGCTGTTGCAAATGCAGCGGACAGAGAGGGCCGAAATCGACACTGTTGAGAAGCTCAGAAGACTGAAACGTTTTGCATCGTTTGAAGAACTGTTGCGTCCTGTCTCTCATGGAATTTGTGAAGAGTTATTGTCTGTCATCAGTGCTGAGTTTGGTAGCGCAGAGTATTTGGGACACGGTACTTTTCTGTCATTCATGATGGATATATTCAGAGTGCATCCACCACATGACTATCTAACTTTGGATAGAGTACTTGATTCCTTTCTCGGCTTTGAGGAGTCTAAGTTATTGCTTAAGCATGTTTTTGGTGCCCTCTCATCGAGATGTAAAACAGCGTCATTGGTTCTGACTGAGTGTCCTTATTCTGGGTCATACAGTTATCTCGCTCTGGCATGTTACATTTTCAGACGACAGGAACTGATGACACTGTGGTGGGAATCTTCAGATTTTGAGTTCTTGTTTGAAGGATTTCTTTCGAGGAAAAGCCCAAATAAGCAAGATCTTCAATGCTTAATTCCTTCTGTTTGGTGGCCTGGATCATGTGAGGATATTTCTAGCGAGAATAGCATGGTGCTGACAACTACAGCTTTATCTGAAGCAGTGAATAAGGTATGTTTTATTGTATCAATGGTGTCTTTATGCATTTGTTAGATTGGATTTGAACTAATGTTAGTTCTGCCGAGACTCTTCCCATAAGAATGCTAAAGCACGTGTAATACCAAAAGCTGCTAGATCCGAGAGGAAAGAAGATTCAGAGAAGATTGATACCTTTCCGTCACTACCATACCATTGGCCCACAATTTATGGGGTAGAATGTATGCGTTGAACTTGTCCATAGTCCATTAACCATCCTATCCAACAGTTCAAATATATTGTTTAGTGTCTTTTTTGGCTAAAGAAGCTTTATTAGAATTGCATTAAATGTTATGTATCAATTACTTCTCCTTCGATGTCTTAAATAGTTCTGTGTTTTAGTTTTTCTTTTCACTCCTTCTCATGATGCAAATGATCAGTGCTGCTGTTTATGGCCTGTCAAGGTTAGTTATAATCAATGAAAATATTGAGTAGGTGCATGGTAATAAAAACTTACAATCCATCATACTTAATACTTAGTGGGAATATATCTCTGGGTCAATGAACTGCCGATTTGTTTGTTTCCTTATTTCCTCCTGGCATGTTTTATGCTTAAATACGGCCGTTTTCATATTTGGTCTTTATGCATATACAGTTAGTCATCTATGGTATGTGATCATTGAAAGGTCTTATTTAAGGATGAATGTGAAGTCTGATTCAACTTATTTTTTGTATGCTTGTTTGTTCTGCTAGTTATGTTTTGTTATGAAAGAGTCGATTTTAGTTGTCTTACATTTTGGCAAAGTGGGGCTATTCCTTGCTGAGGGCTTTTACTATGCTGTCTCATAGTAGGAAATCAAATCATTTGCAACTGTTCCAATATGAGTAGAACAGGTAAGAAATTACACACTCTATCACTTGTCCATGATTAACTTGTATTCAACCTTAAAATGGAAACTAGTGCGTTTGATGATTTGCGCACACAATACTGAATACTTTGCAATCTCATAAAATGAAGTATATTGTTAGATTTCTCTTTCTTTTTCCATTTTGCTGGGGGGAAAACTATGGATCCTTAAACTATCTTGATAATAAATGGCGTTCTGTGGATGCTCTTTGTCTTCTGCAGATATATTGATAGCTTACTTGATTTTTAGCTCATTATTAATATTCTTTCTTTGATGTATTATTGTGAGTCTGAATTGCGCTATATTATCTCATTTTTTATTTACGACAAACTATTACAACCCCTCTGATTTTTATTCACATTTCATGGCATGACTTGTGGCGCATCTGCAGATAGAAGAGAAGCAAAGGGACCTCTGTCGTCTTGTCATGCAATTTATACCACCTGTAGCCCCCGTGCAGTTGCCTGGCTCAGTTTTTAGGACATTTTTACAGAACATTTTATTGAAGAACAGGGGTGCAGACCGTAATATGCCTCCCACTGGAGTTTCAAACAACTCGGTGCTTGTGTCTTTATTTACTGTTATTCTACATTTTCTGTCAGAGGGTTTTGCCATGGGTGACATCCATGGGTGGATTAAAGGCTCTGGTACTACCGATTCTGAAGATCATGTGGGTTTCCTTCATAGGGGCGGTGAACAATGTTTTCCCGCTGGTCTGTTTCTGAAGGGTGATCCTCATCGAGTTGATATATCGAGGCTTGGAGGATCTTACAGTCATTTAGTAAAATCTAATCCTGTAAATGACGAGGAGGAAGAAGAAATTATTCGGTGGGAAGAGGGGTGCAGGGACGATGAAGAAACGAAAGCAACCCATCTTGGTAGTAAGAAACCGTGTTGTTGTTCTAGTTATGATGCTGATATGTCGAGAATGTCGAAATATCCTGTGAGATATTTGGGTAAAGGCTCTCATGGAAGTTGCAGCTCTATTTCGGACAGAGCTTCTCATGTCTCAGCAGAATGTAGTACAAGCAGTCTAAATGATGAGATTGCAGATAAGCCAAGCACGAGCGACCACTCTGATCCCGAGTTTTCCTTTCGACCTATGCAACAATTATGGATACTGCCGAGGGAGAGTGTGTTGCCTTCGGCTACTTTGAAAGAGGAGGAGCTTTTAGATGCTATGCTTTTGTTGTATCATTTGGGTCTTGCACCAAACTTAAAGCAGGTGAGCAGAAATTTTATTTTATGTTTTCTATTTGGGTGTGTTGTGATATATTATTGGAAGTGTGAATAAGGATGAGAAAGAAACACTGTTGATTAAATTGGAAGACTCTTGATTGACTTTTGGCATCACATTTATGAATTGCACTATTGCGCTCTCTGCGTTTTTACGTGGTTAAGTTGAAAATTCTTTCATTTATGCCAAGCCAATAAACCTTATGAAGCTCCTTAAGGAAAAGAAGCATTTCTGTTTTCCAGCATAGTTATGCTTTGATGAAGTGTGGATTTTACTTCGCACCATCATTAGCTTTATATCTGCAGAATGATATAATTAGAGATGGCTTAGAGAATGGATTTGTTTTTCAGGCATCATCATTCATGTCTCGTCAATCTCAATCTGTTACCCTCCTGGAAGACACAGACAGACAAATTAGAGAGTGCGTATATGTTGACCAAGTGAAGCGCTTGAAGGAAGCTCGAAGCGTTTACAGGGAAGAGGTTATGGATTGCGTCAGGCATTCTCATTGGTACTGGTCCATTCATGTTCTGTTTTATATGAATGTCCCTTTTTTTGTGGAATGTGGTGCTTGTTTTTTTTTGTGAAGCATAAATACTCCTTCCGCAATTATTATATCTTGTTTTTATGTCACGTGTTTTGTGATGAATTTGTCATATTTGCTACATATCATCTTGCCTTTCATTTTGAACTGCAGTTTCTTTTTTCCCTTTGGCTGTCCCTAGAATTCCTTGAATGGATAAAAAGTGTTGTCGTTAAACATGTTAAATTTCCTCATGCCTTTGAAATCCCTTTATTTCTTTTCAATTGGCATATGCTTCTCCTATATTCTGTCCCAACTAAACAGCCAATTTATGTAGCTAGCAAAGACCCACTTAATTGTATTGTTCTGGCTATGAGTAGATGTCTTTGTGACTGGCTTACCAGGTGGAGCATGCACGTTGTTCAGTTATATTTTATGCTACATCATGACATCATCTAGAAGTTGTTCTTTTTCCACATAGTACATTTTACTGTTGAATATTCACACTATACAGTTTCAGTTTTTATTCTATTAAAAATAAGTTCATTTGGAGAAAAGTTGACCCTTTCTTATTTACGAACAATTTTTAAGCTCCTAACATCTTGTTTTGGGAGCTTGCAAGACTTTGCTTAACATACTTCGCCAAGAGAACTTAGATTATAAGCTCTTGAGCACCTGATAAAGTATTTTTTTCTTGAGCACCTGATAAAGTATTTTAAAGAGCTTACACGTTACAAACTTAGCCAAACGTCCTTTCTATTTGGTTCCAATGTTATTGATTACCCATTAATAGCACGTCAAAATCTAAATCTTTTCTAATTGACTTCTATTTGTGATTGGGATAAACCTCAATGAACTCCCTATAGTGTCCAGAAGTTATTGCTGGCTGTATTGTATGTTTTGCAAGTTAATGAAGTCTTGATTGTATTTGAACAGGTACCGACTTTCGCTTTTCTCTCGTTGGAAACAAAGGGGAATGTATGCAGCTTGCATGTGGACTGCACAATTGCTTCTGGTCCTTAGCAAAGTGGATTCAATATTCGTGTACATTCCTGAGTATTATCTAGAAACTGTGGTATTGTATTCTTACCCTGACCTTTATAATGTCACATTATGTATTTCTTCTGTTGATATTTTAGTATTTTACTTAATATTTCTGTACCATCATATTATAGTTTCACTACCTGGCTATGGTTTTGCTTCATCAGCATAGGTATCAGTTTCATATGCTTGGGAGAGTTATAGTTTCTATATAAATGATGTCTTATTATATTTGATGACCTCTCCTTTTAAATATCTGGGCATCTAGAAGATCCAGATTTTATTATTATTTTGTTGTCATATATACAATCTGACCCCACATAGAGGGTTAAATGCTTTGTGTTGTTATTTTAGTTGTGGCTTTTGGACAAACACTATATACTAACCTTTTTACTGATTTTAACTTCGAGTAGAGATGTCCATGGAATCCATGTTAACATCCCCTTTTCCTTTGCAATTTGTCAATATTTTACCGTTGATATCATTTTTGTCCTTTCTGTCAGGTTGATTGCTTTCATGTACTGCGTAAGAGTGATCCTCCGTTTGTCCCTGCTGCGATTCTTATCAAGCAAGGACTCACATCTTTTGTATGTCATTAATTGTTCTCTTTATCTTTTATTTCATTTTTTCTTACATCATTGTGAATGATTTCCCATCACGAACTCATATATTGCAACAATCTCTCTTCTCTCTCTTGCATTTTATCTGTTCCTAGACCAGGTTTGAGCTGACCTTGAAAAATTGTAAAATAATATATACCTGTTTTTTTTTATTTATTTATTTATTTTTTTTTTTTTTAATTTCTAAGATTTCTTCAACCTTTCACATCTTGTTACATCGTACCTATTCGTGTATACAGTGGGGATTACAGCTTTACATAAGTTTATTGTAATAAAAACACAACATGGAGAAGTTATTGACTTGCCTCTGGAAATAAAGTTTCGCTTTCTATTTTTTCTTTATCAGATCACTTTTGTTGTTACCCACTTTAACGATTCAAGGATATCTAGTGCGGAGCTACGGGATCTTCTTCTCCATTCTATATTGGTCTTGGTACAAGACGCGGAATTCTTGGCTGCTTTTGAATGTAATGAAGCAGCAAGAGAAAGGATGCCAAAAGCTTTATTGTCAGCGTTTGATAATCGGTCCTGGATTCCCGTGACTAATATACTTCTTAGGTTATGCAAGGGCTCTGGTTTCGGTTTTTCAAAACGTGGAGAGTCATCATCCTCGTCTGTACTATTTCAGGTGACAATAACTATTTGTTTATTTGATAAAAGAGTGAGTGCTTGCAAACACATTGTTAGTTTCTGGACGAAAAAAAAAAGTAGTTATCGCCGTTTTCAAATGTTAACTTCTGCTTCTGAATCTAAGTGGTGCTTAATATTCTGGTCTTGCTTTAGCTAGATTTTTGCTCACAAGTGAAGGACTTCTGCAAATTCTGTCAAAAGACTCTTTTGAACTTCTCTTTCTTTTCTTTTTTCCAGTTACTTTTGCTTCAACTTCAAAAGTCACTTTCTATAGAAGCAGATGTTTATGCGACTATTCCCTTAGCCTGCTTAGTATTACTTTTTCATTCTTCCATCTTTTATATTAAATATGTTTCTGTTGTTTTAATTCTGAAGAGATTGCTCCGGGAAGCTTGCATCAGTGACAATGAATTATTCTCAGCTTTTCTCAACCGGTTGTTTAATACTCTTAGCTGGGCCATGACAGAATTTTCTGTTTCAGTTCGTGAAATGCAAGAAAACAAGGTACATTCTATTGATACTGTCATGTTACAGTAATCTTGTTATTCGAATGGAACAATACTCCCTTTGTAGTTGAATATTATAAATTGCACATTCAGAGATTGTATCTATTTTAGCTAAAATAAAAACTTAAAGAGGGTGTATCTAATTTGTTATGGGGATATCTGTAAACTTCGAAGGATAACTGAATTGTTTTGTAGTTAGATTGCACCTTATAACGCATAGGGTAATCTGTAACCTAATCCCACATTGAAAATTTAATGAATGAATTGTTTGCATTTACAGTTGAAGGAACTCCAGCAAAGGAAATGCAATGTGATATTTGATCTCTCCTGCAACCTTGCGAGGGTATTAGAGTTTTGTACACGCGAAATGCCTCAAGCTTTTGTTTTGGGAATGGACACAAACTTGCGAAGGCTGGCCGAGTTAATTGTCTTCATATTGACCCACCTAATTGTTACGATCGACCCAGAAGACCTGTAAGTTTGTCAATTAGATTTTTTTTTTTTTTTTTTTTCATTTACTTCACATGTAGCTCAAACATTCTTCGATTTCTCCTAAAATTGTTTGCGTGAACTCTTTTCTTTTTATTAATTTTCTTTTTTCTCTCAACAAAAAATTTGTCGCTTATAAAATGCAGATCGATTAGACGATCAGGTCATTCCTCTGAGAAGATCAATAGTGGCATGATTTTAGCACCACTTGCCGGCATTATTCTGAACTTGTTGGATGCAAGTAGAGACTCTGATGATGGGATTCGGAATGATATTGTTGGAGTCTTTGCCAGCATGGAATGTGCTGATACTATACGATGTGGATTTGATTATCTCCTCAAGTACAATTGGGTGCGTATCAATCAATCACTTGTTAACTTTTGTTTNAAATTACTAAAACTACTAGGAAACTTCTTTCAGCCTAGTAACCAAAACACCTGTTCTCATTCAGAAATACTATTCCATCTTAAACATTTTCTGAGCTCTCTCTTGTCTTTACTCCTCAATTTACAAAATTTGCATAATATTTAATGATTATAAGTTTTTTATGCTAAAAAATTGATTAGCTAGTATTGTTGTAATCTGTTCGGTCATCTTATACTTCACTATCATACTCCTCAACATTTAGAATCATCTCATTTTAAGAATATTATCGGATGTTTGTACACAAATATTTTCACTCAATGTGGATTTTTTGGGTTAACTAGAGTTAATTTAAAAAAAGATGGTATAGTTAGTTGTTAGTGGGATTTTGGATTTATATTAAAATAATATTTAAATTAAAATAATTAAAGTTGATTTGATGTAAAAGTGGGAGAGAGATGATATGAAGTGATGGTTAGTTAAAATTATGTGAGTGGATGAATAGTAAATTAAAGTAGACTACTACACCCATGTATTACACGGGTGCTTGTTAAAAAAATTATTCTTAAACTTTAAAATTATGAGAAAAAGTATTTTGAAATTTAAAATACTTTGTACAAAAAATATATATTATTATAGATTTTAGAATGACACTTGTTACTTGTTCGACGTACTTGTGTTATATTATAATATTTTTTTAACATATTCCATATATCTACTTTAAGCATAAATATATGAACTGATAAATAATTTTATTTTTTAATTAATATTGATAAATAATTTTATTATTATTATAAAGATAAATATAATTTATTTTATGAATACAATATGGATGTCAAATCGAAGCTAATCAAGAGATAGTTAATTTGATATATTATATGTGTAAAACTGATAAAAAATACAAAAATTATTAACTTTTAAAATATATTTACAATTCAATAGTTATAAAAGGAAATTATATTAAAATGCAATTAATACATGATCATACCATAGATAATCAATATATTTATGGATAATGTAAACCTAATTATCTTTGGAATGAAATTAATTAAAATCTATCCAATCCAAATAATAAAGCATGAAGTTTTGCGCCACATAGGATTCCGAAGCATACGAGCTTGCCACTTAGGCTCACATATTCTGGAATTATATATAAGAGGATGCAATCTGTAAGAATGATTAGATAATATTATTTAATTATATTGAAAATATCGAAGATATTGGAGTTGAGTTAAAGTTGAGTTAGATTTTGAGTGAAAATTTTTGTATGCAAACATGCATTTAGTTTTTGTGAGAAGCTGAAAGTAGGAAAAAGTCGACACTTTTTGGCCTCCACTTTCCGACTTATTCCTAATAATTGTTTCCAATGGATCTTACCAGGCGGGCTCCACCAAGGGAGAAGATTACAAAGATCAACTGTCGAAGCTAGAGGAAAGCCTCCTAAACTGTCAGACAGAGTTGCAAGCGAATAAGAAGAGGACACATGGCGGAGATTCGGAAATAGAAGATAATAGCCTTTGCTGCATATGCTACGAAAATAAGGCGGAAGCTCATTTTTCGCCTTGTTCACACGTCTCTTGCTACAGCTGCATATCGAGGCACCTCTTAAACTGCCAAAGATGCTTCTTTTGCAACACGATTGTTGTGGAAGTTCATCGGCAATAATAAATAGAAGGGAAAATGGGAAAATGCTGCATGAAGCGTTCGTGCAGTATTTGGGTTTCTTTTTTTTTTTTTCTTTCTTAAACTTTTTGGGTTTGGCCGAAAAAAAAGTACGCCGGCCGTTCGTTAATTTAGATCTTCAGGTTTAGCAGTAGTTGATTTTACAGGAAAGCCACACAGGAAAAACTTTTGAATTGAATTTAGGGGGAAAAAAAAACAAGGGGTTAAGAATATATAAATTAGGACTTTGTATTGTTTTAACTGCAATATGTTATGATATATCTATGCTAGTGTGTATATATGTATGCAAAATGAGAAATAAGAAGATACTGAAATCCTGTGGGGTTATGAAATTTGTACCCAACCTTGAGGGGGCACCATTATCTTTTGTAAATGTGTCCTGGAAGTTAATAAAATTGAACCTTGGATATTTTGAGATTTTTTTGAGGTTTTGTATTTATTTGTAAGTATTTAATTCTTTTTCATTCTGTCAACTGTATTTACTAGAATTTCTTACCGTTATAGCGACATAAGAGCATGTTTGCTTATAAGGTTTTTCAAAAAATTTCCAACATTTTGACTCAATTATTTTTTTTTTAACTCAACTTTAACCCAACCACACTATCATCAATATTATCAATATAATTAAATAATATCAATCAATCAATCATACACACAACATCAACCTTAATTCATTATTCATCCACTCACATTATTTTAACTTACTATCACTTCAAATCATCTCTCTCATACTTTAAATCAAATCAATTTTAATTGTTTTATTTTAAATATTATTTTAATATACCCACTAACACCTAACCATACCACCTTTTTCAAAATTAACCAAATCAAACCAAAAAATCAAAACAAAACCAAAAATTTTAATAAACAAACATTAGTGTGGCTAATTTGTTTTAGGTTCAATTAGGTAGTTAGTTTATACTACTTTACACAAGAGTTTTTTGTTTTTTTTAAATTAAAAATCAATAAATTTAAGTGCTCTTTGTCATATGGTAATAAATAAATGCATTTTATTTTGGTTCAATTCGGTTCTTGTTTAATTATGGGGCAAACCGATTTTCGGTCCTTTTGGTCGGTTTCGACCAATAGAACAAATAACTCGACTGTGCTGTGAGTTTAGACCCTGGCGTTGTTCGGAGATTGCGAGGACTGAAAAAAAATTAACAAAGCATATGCTTCATATGTGCGCTCACACCTCATTTAGCGATCGATGTTGAATGCGTTCAAGTTGCAGGTTTCGAAACCTGCTCGGATCCGCCTAAGCTGGGAACCCGACGCCGCCGCAGTCTCCTCGGGCGTCCGCCGGCAGTCTCCCCGGCTGCCCATCCGCTGCCGTTTCGCTTCCATCACTGTTCAATCGGCTGAGGATGTGCCATCGGTTTCCTCCCAGTTCACATCCACCATTGCGCCTTCCACCTCGCTTCACCTCTCTCACCGGACGATAACTCGCCGCCACATTCAAGTCCTCAGTTTTTTCGCCTGCGCCGTACGCTCTCTCTCTCTCTCTCTCTCTGTGCGTGTGTGTTTGTGTGGGTGTGTGAGCTAGCTGAACCTAGATTTTTTATAGTCTTCACGGAAGACGTCTCGAATTTATTCAGCTTATTCATTTATATTTGGGATTTATATGTTTTTGTTCAAATTAACTTTTTTTTTTTATTTCAAAATTTAATGTCTGATTTTTATGAGTCGATTGAGTGGCTGTGCATTTGTTCTTCATTTCCATTGAGTTGCTTGATGCATTGTTCAGTTCTAAAACCAGAAATAATGTGCTTGAGCAGGTAACTGACTTTCTAAACATGATAATAGAACTAGCTTGGATTCAATTCGTGCATTATATATAGAGGTTTCTATTCTTGCTTTGCGAAGAGGACTACAGGTTCTTGTGTTCTTAGTAACGGAGAAAGATATGTATCATAATGAATATTATCCAGCTGAAAGCAATTTTGGTTCTAGTCATTCTAAACATAAATAAAAGTGAAACCATGTGGATGGGAAAATAGTTCGTATGATTTTGTAGCTTAAGCATTCTGGACTAATATGGGAACTAATGAAAAAGCCTTCTTAAAATAGCTCATAGGCTATGAGCCAAATTGATAAAGTTACATATGGACATTTAAATAGAAACCACGTGTTGTTGAATCATGAATGTTCTTGAAAGTTATGCTGAAAAAAAAAAAACTATCTTTCGATTCTACGCGTGTTCCGTTACGCTTGATATTTCCACTAGAAACTGAAATGGGGAATGAGAAAAATGGTACCAGTCTGAAATGAGTTGAAACTTCACTCTTTTCAAACATGTTGAACATCTTAGATCAATTTAAATACAATTTCTTATGTTTCCTTGAAACAAAACACATTTTCCCGCTACTTTATTCTATGTGTCTTTACTGAATCCTGAACTGTTATTTAGTCTTTATGGTGACAATTTACTCTGGTTAGCAAGCTTTAGATACTGTACAGTACTTAGTTATGTTAATTTCTATGAAATTTATTGGGTGTTGAAAATTTCAGCAGTTGTTTGGAGTTCTACTACTGGAGGTTCTGAATCACTTGAGTATCTAAGCATCAAGAAATATCTATTTACCTAATCTCGCTTTGTAGGAAAACAATGGTACAAGTACAATTTCTCCTGTAAATTTTGATTATCTTCCTCTGGGTTTAGTCATCTAAGGTTAAAAAACAGAGTTAATAATTTTTCAGTTATGAATGGTTAAAGATCAAATGATGGGTAGAAATATGTTTACTGTGTTTGAATGGTTTAGTAGTCTATTCACGTGCACTAGACTTACAACCAGGTGTGCTTGATGAAGTCAAGCGATTTCTGTAACTTGCTTATTCTGTACACAAGGTGGACAATTTTGCATTTACTTAAGTTTACCATGCTAAGTTGAAGGTTTCAGCCATCGGTGTTTTTTTCATGTTGTGTTTTTGTTTGTTTGAGGTGCATCAGTTTGTAATGGAACACTAAGGATTTAAATTTGATGTCGATTTTCAGGCAGCAATTTCTGCAACATGGCTCTTCTGCTCAGCAATTCCAACTCTACTGGTTCGTATTCTTTTATATCCCTTCGTATTCTGTAGAATTGAACATTAGAATTACATGTTCAAGGCATTATGATAAATGTAACTGAGTCCATCCTCTAAGTTTGTGGATACTAAGAGATTTCCACTCATTTATACTTCATTGAAGTTTTGTGTTAATATATAACCAATTGTGGAAGAGCTACTAGGAGCTCCCAGATAGTATATTAATGCAGTGATTGAAAAATACAATTATAATTTCCAATACTAAAATGCCATAATGAGACGCTGTATAAGACCACATGGTATGTTCCTTTCCATTTCACGGTGATGAGTTATAATATCATTCAATGAAGGCTTTCAAGAGAGCTGCAGAGTCACTGGAGAAGCTAATGGACACCACAAGGGAGGAATTACCTGACACAATGGCCGCTGTTCGATTATCAGGAATGGAGATCAGTGACTTAACCATGGAGCTCAGTGACCTCGGGTTAGTATTAATAAGATATATACCTTCTCCAGCAATCAAATCCTCTAAGGTTACGTAAAAACAGATTTTTTATTTTTTATTTTTTATTTTTATTTTTTTTTTTTAAAAAAAATTTACAGCCAAGAAATAACACAAGGAGTTAGGAGTTCGACTCGAGCTGTTCGTCTGGCGGAGGAAAGATTGAGACGGTTGACAAACACAAACCCAATAGGTTATTACAATGATTCAGCTTACTCTATTAATGGCAATCATAAAAGCTACCGATCAAGTTTAGCTTGATTAAAAAAATTTAAGTTGTCCCTCAAATTTTCATTTTGCTTAATCTTTACTTGAATAGTACCTGTGCAGGACGTGGGCCCAACAAAACCTCAAACATCAGACCCGACTCTAGCTAGAACCGCACGTAACATGAGGGAAGGAATTGTTAAAGGGCGTGCTGTTATACAGATGCTTTTCACTATCACCCGGTACTCGAAAATGCTGCTGAAATATCTGGCTTCTCGTTCGAAAGCATAATATGTGTTCCAGTTTTTGCACTAGGATGAATGTATTGTTCTCTCCATGGACTTCTTTGTAAATGTATTTTGCAGATCTCTTAGCATGTGTTGGTGTTCTTAAACCATGTCCGATTTGTTGCCAGTCAATAATCTTGCTAGTTGCTGTTTTTTTTTTTTTCATTTATGATCGGCTTATTTCTCAGAAAGCGAAAGCTTATTGGATATCATCTTAGCTTCACACTCACACATCTGTTTGTGTTGAAATTCTTTTAGCATATAAAGCAATAATAGAAATATTCCTTAAGTTCAAGAAAGAATAGGATCTTGTTATGTGAGGTGAGAGTTTATCAGTAGTTCAGTACCAAATACAAATTGCAAATGTACACACTAGGTCAATTACATTAAAAGCTACTTCAGAGATATAAAACATTTGGACTTGAGCCTCATCTTCCATTTAGTCTCATCACTCGTTTTTCTCATGCTGGTAAATGGTTGAGCTCTCAGAGCCAGAGCCTAAGCCGAAGCACTTGAAAAGCGCTTTCTTTGCAATCGCAATGTAGTTGCAAGGGTGATTTGGGTGCTGGAAAATATTCAAAACTGTAGAATCCTTTTCGGGAGAAGATTCATGTTCGTGCTGTTGGCAGTCCTCTACAATCGGGCCTCCACTAGTTCCGACATGGTGTTCTTCCACCTGCCGCATAATTGAAGTTAAAAACTTAAAACATGAACACATAGAAGCTAAGGGGGTGATTGGATATAAATTCAACTAGTAAAAAACTAGTTAGTTTTTAACTATAGTTAAGTTTGAAAAAAGGTGGTATAGTTATTTGTTAGTGAATATATTAAAATAATATTTAAAATAAAATAATTAAACTTGATTTGATCTAAAAGTAGGAGAAAATGATTGGAAGTGATAACTAGTTAAAATTATGTGAGTAGATGAATAGTGAATTAAAGTTGATGTGATGTGTAAGAATGATTGGTTGATATTATTTAATTATATTGGTAATATTAAAGATAGTGAAGTTGAGTTAAAATTGAGTTAAATTTGAGTTTTAATTGGTTTTTTTACTGTACAATTTGTATACAGTCGCCCCCTAAGGGCTTGATTGTTATGAATTATTTCATTCTCATTTATTTTATCCTCAAAATCTAATTCAACTTTAACTCAACCCCACTATCTTTAATATTATTCATATAATTAAATAATACAAATCAATCATTCTTACACATCACATCAACATTCACTCACATAATTTTAACTTCCAATCATTTATCTCATACTTTTACATCAAATCAATTTTAATTATTTTATTTTAAATATTATTATAATACATTCTTAAAATTCCACTAACAACTAACCATACCACTTTTTTCAAAATTAACTATGGTTAACCAAAATAATTCATTTTGAACAAATTATTTCATAAACAATCACACCCTAAGGTATTTTTAAAGTAAGAGCATCAATTTTACATATTTTGTTATTCATAAGCCTTTATCTCAAATTCTGGCATTTTACAGCCATTGTCTAGCAGAAGAAAGAATCATGCCCACAGAGTTGCTCCAAAGAGAATCTTGAAGAACCCATTAAATTAGGGGGAAAAAAAAAACACCGCTTTAGCTAACCACTGCACCAGAAACCAAGGGGCAATAGTCCATATTTTAAAAAAATCAAGTTCTGAAGTTGGCATAGCATTTTCAAGATTCAAAACAAAACAAAACAAAATCCAAACATGGATTAATCTTAGTATCTTACAAACTCGAATCAGACAAAGCAAAATTATTAAAATTTTCCATTTTTTTTTCCCTTTTTCTCAAAGTTTAAGTAAAGCATATGTGAAAGGTGATATTCAAGATTAGGACAATTATTCAACACCTTTCTCCCCCACCAACCCCACCCTCCAACTAGCCTAAAATTTAAGAAAAATACACACAGAAAAAATAAAATAAAATAAAAATGAAATAACTAAGAATAGAAATTAATTTATTTTAATGTTTTTTGTTGAAAAGAAAGGGAGGCCACTCAAACACAATCATCATCAACAGAGTAAAAAAGTTGCAAGAATACTGAAAAACATGGCAGAATATGTAAAGTGACTCTTAATTAACGACACCTTAGCCAATCAGTTATTGTGACCAAAACATGGGTCATTTATTATAATTCTTTTCAAAATATGAAATGTGAAAGTGTAATAGGTTAAATTTAAAAGATGAAAATCACAAGTGATTGATGAAAGGTATACGAAATGTGAGCTATCAGTAAAATTTTCTTTGAATTTTCACAGTCGTTCACATACTTTTTTTATTGAAAAAAAAAAAATCATACCAATAAAAAAAGTGTCCTACATGAAATAAAATTAAAAGTATCAATAATGTAAAAACAAACCAAAAAGAAAAGGAAAAACAACATTAACCATTCCGTTGGAAGAGATACGGTGGCCGAGTTGCGTCGCCGGTGCATCCTTCCGGCCAGTCGGCGGCGAGGCGGCGGCGGAGCTGGTGGAGGAGCCTGAAGTAACGACGGTGAACCCGAAAAAGAGGAGGGCAATTAGGAGAATCATAACAAGCAATTGAACCCAAATAAGCCATGGCATTTTGTAGCTCTCTATTATCAGCTCATCCCCAAACTCCATTATTTCTCCTTGTTTAAGGCTTCTTTTACTTGCACAAACAGTTCAAATGAAACTGAAAGTGGGGAAATAAAAGGGAAAAAATTAATGGGTTCAGATCGAAAAGAGAAAAATGAGAGGAAATTTGGAGACGAAAAGGGGGGTTTTGGCGAGTATTTTGAGAGTTGAAGCGAAGGGAAAATATAATAATAAGTGCCGCTGACCGACCACAATATAGAAAAGGGGATACATTTAAAATTAGAAAAATGTTACATGTACCTACGCAGAGATGTACATAACACTCACGGAGTCCACTTAATTTTTTATTTTTAGTAGGATCCACTTAATCTTAAAATTATATTCTCGCGAGTGTTACTTTGGGACCCCTGGTTTATCGTTAATTATGAATTGGCCTCATTTTTTTTAATATAATTCGTAAACAAGGATAGTTTGACGAAGTTAGACGAATTATGTATAATTCATAAATAGATATATATACTTTTAAGTTCAAATGACATACACTAAAAATAAGATAAATAAAAAATGATATTTATATATTTTTGTTAAAAAAAATATATGACGAGTAAATCTATCTAACTTTGCACTACCACCTTACACAAAAATTGTCACTAGAGAATTTGTAATTCTATAATGGATTTTGAAATCAAGGACATTAGGATTTTAAACCAGTAAAAGTTCAATGGAGTCAGTGGATAGCTTTCTTATGGAGTCATTCATAATTTGATGCACTGACACTTGTTCAAAATGTATTTATTGTAGAACACATGTCAATACACGAATAATTGTGGATGATTCTATAAGTCGTATCATTCGATGACTCAATAGCATAACCGTTTAAACCAATAGAATTTTTCTTTGTGTTCCAAAGCATGTCACCGATTGCAATTGGATGTCACCGATTGCATGTTGTATGCAGATGATATCGAGATAATTAATACTAGGATTGTAGAACATCGAGATCCAAAATATTTTTGAGAAATTATGAAGACCTGGTTTATGTAAATTGAAGTAACTTTGAAATTTGTTGATACTTGTGAAACTTATAATAAAAGTAACATAGTCGTTGACGACACATTTGCCTCTATGAAACACACAACATGTACATCATCAAATTGCAAAAGGTCATCATATGGCTTAAAATAGTCGCGTAGAATGTGATACAACCAACTTAATGAGTTTTAATTGAAAAATAAATATGGAAATAATAAGGTGTCCTCGTGTGTTCATATAAATGTCACTGAATGGCATTTGTATCGTTTCAGTCAATGTCGATGACATAAATATTATAGGTACACGGAAGGACTACAACCAAGGCTCATAGATATGAAAACTCCAAAACACCTCAATCGGCTAAGAAGTTTGAGAGAACAGTTGGCCACACTATAGATTGTAGATGTTGCCCTCAAATGTGTGTTGTTGTCTCTGCCACGACACGATCTCCACGGTCAAACATCTCCGGTAAGACAAAGAAGGTTGACTCAGAGACAGCGGCGAAGAATATGGGAACAAGACACTTGCAAAAGGGTGTTGGGGCCGACTACTATTTAGAGACAAGTAGGTCAAAAATTTGGTTGTTTTTTTATTGAGATAAAAAAAGATGGGTGAGCATACAAGGGTAATTATTGATTTATTTTTTCCTCATTTATCATGCTCAAATTTATACTTGAAAGAAATGACAACGTTAAGAACAACCCACATTAAACTTATACGTAATGTCTATACATCAAGATCTCCACTCCATCTCTCATAATATTCCACAACCCTTATTGTCCTTAGTAGCTAAATTCTTGTACTTCTCAATCTCTATAAAGAGATTGAGCTTAGGGACTAAGTTGAATAGTAACCCACGTTTGTCACATCTCAAATTAATGCACCATGCCCCGCTACGACCTCCCCGTGCCACCATCCTCCAACACATAGTATATTTGTTTGTTGAGGAAAAAAATTTCCAAATAATAAACTATTCAGTTTTGCTATGAAGTCAACACTTAGCTCCATAGTAGAGTCAACCTTCTATATACAACAAGTAAACCATACCATATTAATAAAATTATTAGTATATTTAAGTAATCAAAAATATGGTATGACTACTTGTTATATATAAAAAGTTGGCTCCACTATATAGTCAACTGTTGAATTCATAGCAAAACTGATAAAACATTCTAAAGTTAACACTTTGTTTCTAATTCCTTTGAAGTTGACAAATTAGCTCATGATATGTACAAAATTTTCCTTTTGCCTCCCACACTTTTCAAAATTGGCATTTTGACACTCATTCTTTTAAAGTTGATAAATTGCCTCCCCATGTGTACAAATTCTTCAAAATGCCTCCTAAAAAATCGGGGTTTGATCATCTTAAACCGGCTTTGACCAATCAAAAAACTGGTTTTGAGAGTCATTTTTAAAAATTCTTATGCATCAGAAGGCAATTCGTCAATTTTAATGGAATATATAAGATGTAATGTGTGAATTATTGAATACTTGAAGGAGAAATTAACTCAAAAAAACAAAAAACAAAAAAAAATATTTGCAGCAATATGAAGAGAAGTCGCTCATCAAGATCTGGATTTATAGAAGTCTTCCCATATCTAATTTTAGTTCCGAATACCTTGGAGTTCCTCCACACATAACAAAATAATACACAAAATAAATAATAATAATAATAATAATAATAATAATAATAATAATAATAATAATAAAAATAATATCGAATTTAACAGCCAGTAATTGTTTTCATCTGCTCCCCTGTTTCTACATTTTCCCCAATAAAAAAAACACACCTCCACAAAAAATTTGCCCACCACCTACATTTTGATCTTCGTTTTTCCCACCGCCAACCGCCGCCGCATTTCAATTCATCTCATCAAATCCCTTCTCTCTCTCTCTCTCACACACACACATCCAAAAAAACCGGTCCCCTGTTCTCGTGCCGCCACGTGTCCCTCCCATTGCTGATCCATCCGGTGATGGGAGACCCTTCCCCCTCCTCCGCCGCCGCCCCTCCGCCTCCTCCCCCGCCGTCGTCCGCCCTGACCCTCGTCCAGCCCTCCACCAAGAAAAAAAGCCGGCCCGTCAAGGTCTTCCGCGCCTTCCGCAACGTCTTCCGCTCCTTCCCCATCATCACCCCCGCCGCGTGCCGCCTCCCCTCCCTCCCCGGCGGCCGCCTCCCCGACGGAAAAGTCTCCGGCGGCGCTCGCGTCACCGGTACCCTGTTCGGCTACCGGAAAGGCCGCGTCAGCCTCTCCCTCCAAGAGAACCCGCGAACCCTCCCCACAGCCGTTGTGGAGCTGGCAATGCAAACCCAGGCCCTACAGAAAGAAATGGGCCTCGGAATGGTCCGAATTGCCCTCGAGTGCGAAAAAAGGCCCGATAAGGATAAAACAGAGCTTTTGGACGAGCCCTTATGGACCATGTTCTGTAACGGGAAAAAGGCCGGTTATGGGGTCCGAAGGGACGCAACAGAGGAGGATTTGCACGTCATGGAGGTTCTCAGGGCCGTGTCTATGGGGGCAGGGGTCTTACCGGGCCTGGCCGAGGTAGATGGAGAGATGGCGTATATGAGGGCCCATTTCGATAGGGTTGTTGGGTCAAGGGATTCCGAGACGCTCTACATGGTGAGCCCGGATGGGAATCAGGGGCCCGAGCTCAGTATCTTTTTCGTCCGGGTATGAATGAATGATTTTGAATTTATTAGGATTGGGCTTTCAAGAAAAAAACACACAAGGCAGAGGATGATGAATGAAGTGTGCATGCATATGTAGAGAGGTGAGGATTTGAACATTAATTAACTAGTATAATTTGAGGTCTTGAATTTGGGATTAATTGTGTGATATTCAACAAGAGATATTGTATTGTGTTGGGGTTGATGAATTTGGGGTGTAATTTCTGTAGTTGCTTTGCGTTCTTTTCAATATTCTTTGGGGTGTTCATTTGTAACTGTATACATGTGGAAATAATCTTTCTTGTCTTAAATTGTATGTTGTTGGATGATGAAAAGGTTATGCAATGAATTTGATGAACAAAAAAGGTATGCTGTTGATTTAATAGCTGCAGTTATAGGTTCATTTTCTTTTGGGGGCAACTTTTGCAGACACATGAAATTAAAACTTTTGTCTATACACACAATTAATCCAACTTTTTTCATTTTTTTAACACTTTGGGCTTGGATTTATTTACAAAATTGTTCCCGATCCTCCCCATTCCTCTGGCAATGCGTTTGACTTCAAATGAGTCAAGTCGAGTTGAATATTGGTTTTATCGAGCTAGGCTTGATATTTTTTCCAGTTGCTCTAGCTGGACTAGCCGAGCATTGCAGGACTCGGCTCAAAACACAAATGCTCGAGGTCAATCTCGAATTTTGCAAAAGTTCAACTAGAAATTCCTATTAATAAGTATCTAGTTAGGGTGTTTATGTAATTTTATGTATAGTTATGCGGCTCGTTGAGCACTTGAGCAAACAAACTACAAAAGTTCAAGTTTGAATTCAAAGTGTCCGAGCTTGATACAAGCTCATGCCAAGTGTTTATGAGCCATTCGATTCATTTGCACGTCGAGATGTGCATATAAATTGAAAAGTTGGCCCAAAGAAAAGGTTTCTTACATCTTACATGAGGCCGAAAAAGAGTTGGATCATTCTAATGTTAAATCAGTTGTATTCTTAATCCCGCCGAAGAAAATCTGATAAATTTTCTAACTATTGGAAGGTCAGAACGACAATCGGGAGATACCGTTGGATTCCTTATCAATATGGATAATGTGGTTTGCTCAGCTGGAGATGATGACAGACGACGTATGCATTGTTTATACAATTTTGTTATTATTAATTAATGCATCTTAACAAAGCACATCAATGTGTCTATGGGTATCTTTTCTTTTCTTCTTTTCCCAAACGATAATACTACATAAAACTCAAAATACCGAGTATAATCGAAGTGTCAACTAATATCAGACAAGTCTAGACCTAAATTCTCTTGAACTTACACAGACAACCAAGGGAAGAAACTACACCAAAAATACTTCCAAAACAGAAGACAACAAACTCCTAACACAGAAGACTAAAACACAGATATAGACGAGACTTAACAAAAACACATAAAAAAATAAAAAACAACACACAACTACAAACAAAAAGTAAAGTACAACCTCCTCAACTTCTAGAGGACTTCAGTAGGTCATACTTGTCCTAAGCACACACTCTAGTCCCCAGAGCTGCTGCCAGACTATTGAGGTGAGGAGGGTTCCAGTGTAGTTTTTTTTTCTTTTAAGAAAAAAAAAGATTTTATGTTAGTATTGTGAGTGTTTGTATTTGGTGTGGTGTATATTTTTCTCTTTAGGAACGTGTAATTTATCTTTTGGGAGTGTGTATTCTCCACTCATGGGAGTAGTAGTATTAGTGTGAGTATGTCTTGTGTGTTTTGTTAGTTCTAAACTACCTGTGTGTTGTCCTTCAATCTGTATTCAACTGTGTCGGTGGTTCATTTTGAGTTAACTGCTTGTACATGTGTGTACTTTTATTAATGAACTTGTCGTTTCGAAGAAAAAAAAGAAAAAAAAAGTTTCCAGAAACACCTTAAGGTGAAGTTTATACTGCTTCCCTTATTTCTCTGAAGTTTTATTATGTTACCTTTTATTTACATTTGTATCAATTATTAGTAATTAACATTAACCCACATGTATCTCTACTATACTATTATGGCATGATTGGTATGATGGAATGAAAATTCAAAAGAATGAAATGAATTGAGAAATGAATTGAAGAATGGAATGATTATGGGAATGGAATGAAACTTGTTTTGTCATTGATACGTTTGGTATGCAGAAGGAATAAGACTAGAATGGCATGACATTATCATTTTTTATTATAAACATAAATAAAAGGTTTTTTTAAAAATAATGTACTTTTAATAAATTATATATAAATACTTTTTTAATAGTATAAAAATAAAATAATATATTTTTAATAATATATAAAAATAGAATAATATATTGTTTAATAATATAAAAATAATATATATTTAATAATATATAAAAATAAAATAATATAATTTTAAATTATATATAAAAAATAATATATTCTTACAAGTAATATATTTTTAATACATAAAAATTAATATATTTTTAATAATATTTTAAAATAAAAAGTAACATATTTTTAATAATATATATTTTATTATTTAATTAAACAGTAAATAAAAGTAAGTTTTTAATTTTAGGGAATGAGTAAGGGAATGATCATTCAATTCCCATGTCATTCCTTCCTACCAATCTAATTTTATTTAATATATTTTAATTATGATTTATAATATATATTATATATTTATTTTTTATAATTATTTGTTAATTTTATTTTTTAAAAATTAATTCATACACACATGAGAATGAGAAAACCTTCCCTTTACTATGAAATGGCTAATCCCATGGAGATGGGTTTTGCCATTCCCATTAGAATGGTCATTCCTTCCCAAAAAAATATACCAATCATGGGATAAGAAATTTGTAAGAGAATTGATCATTTCATTCTCATGTCATTCCTTCCTACCAATCATGCCATTAATGCTGAATTCTGTGCACTTGCATGGATATAAATAAAATAATATAAGTAATATAAATATTATATTTAAAATTATAAGTTATATAATGTGTGTTTCACATGTTATACATTTGATCATTATAAAACATGAACAATATTATTATAAAATATTTTACTTATTTATAAATTATATATGGAACAATTCCCACTGGTTTACTTGTATATAATACAAACAAACAGACAAAAAAAAAGGGGCGAAGGAACAATATCCAGGGAACCTATCTATCCTAAACAGAAGCACAGTATATACAACATAACCATGAGCTCGATCGAGGAAATTCAAATTATTTCATGCCACGCCTCAAAACAGCCGAAAAATCGAAGCATAGCAATCATGCAGTCAACGACGATAGATCGAAAAGAACTCGTTAATATTTGACCTTAATTCTTCAAGAAATTCTCGAGTTGTACAAGTACCTACCAGTGTGATAGAAATGAAAACTTAGCCGCATTTATCATAAACATTAAAAGGCTAAAAATCAAATTGAATAAAATGAATTCATAATGTCAGTGAAAACAATGTAGAAAGAGAGCGACGAACCTCAACTGCAATTGCAGTTGGGGTGAGATTGCATACGTCCTCATATCCAAGTTTGGCCGCAATATCTATTGCAAAACAAAACACAATATTTATTTCCACAAGCAAAATGAGGATGGTGAAGATTTTTTTTTTTTTTTTTATTTATTTTAATGTTAAATATAGGTGCATTGAAATCATACTTTGAAGAGAAATTCTAACATCTGCATTGGCATAAGCTTCACCCCTCTCTTCAAAAAGAGCAGATAACCGCTTCATAGTCTAGACAAACCCCAAATCATAGAAAAAAAAATAATAATTAATAAAAATTTCACAATTGTTACACTGAAGTTCAATCTAACCACAAAACCAACCCAATTATCTTCCACAATTACAAGGACTCCCACAACATTTGATTTCAGTTTACAATAAATACCAGACAAACTTCAACAAGAGCATTTATCATGCCTCAAAATGTTTTTCTAGGAAAGCTTGGATTAACTTTTCGCAATTACTATCAGGAATAATTTTTGTTATAATGAAATAAACGTTTATTTTTTTTACTTAATGCATATTGAAAACCTACCTTAGAATAAGGATCTCCGGATTCATGATGCAAAAGGGGCCGAGAATGAGTTCCAACAGTTGTGATTCTTTGTGCTAAGGCTTCCAAAGGCACGTCCAACCAAACAGTGACACCCTTTTGCATATGTCTCCTAATAAGTCAAAAGAATCAACCAGTTGAGACAAAAGAATTTTTTTTATTTTTTATTTTTATCCTGCAAAAAGCTAATACAATAGGCAAGAGAGGAAAAGTTTGGATTTATGAAGATAAACGCAACAGGTTTGACAAGTAGATACTTGAAACAGAATTTGCAAGAAAAGTTTGGTTCTACTAATAGAAGGATAAATTAAATAATTTCGTTTAACATAAAAGCGAAAAGCAGAAAAACTCCTATTAAGAATAACTTAGAGCTAAACCAGTTAAGGATCCACAACATATTACAAATGATTTCGGTAAATAAGCATTCCAGTACAGAACAAACCTTTGCGAATAGTTTCTAAATTTTGGGCCATTTTTTTTTAAGAACCTCAGCAACAATATGAGTGACCAATGGATTATACTAACAAGAAGTTAAAAGTATAATCGGCATAAGCATTTTGTTTTAGAAAGTATCCACTTGTCGCCCTATCTTATAATCCATAGATAGTATCTGGGTATGACATTTTTCGCATGCATCCTTTGAAAAGTGCAGCAAAACACTCAAATGATAAAACAAATTAAAAGGATTCAAGTGTTTACGGCAAGTGAATTAAAAGATATAATCATATTGACGTATCTTTCGGTGTTTACCATACTCACAACATCAGCAGAACAAAACATTGATTGTTCCAAAGGATAACAGATGAATGTTCAAGAGTTGAGAGAGAGAGAGAGAGAGAGAGAGAAAGAGAGAGAGAAAGCGAGTGAGAGAGAGAGGGAGAGAGTGAGAGATCCTGTATTTTCTGGTAGGCCGGATATTATCCACTCGACAGGTAACAAATGCTTAGACATTGACTAACCTCGTTATCTCTGAAAAATTTCTCGCCATATGACTTGAAGATTTCAGCCACTGTTCTTCCACCAACAGCCTCCTCTATCATTTTGTCACTGAAATATCCAAAAGTAACATGATGTATAAGGACAAGCAGTTCTAGTGAAGTGTGCAATTTCAATTTTTTTGGATGGTATCAAAACAATTCTGGCCCAGTAAGTATGTGGGGTAACACTTTTTGTCCACCTAAGTTTTAAGTTTCTGAAATTACCGGTCCTCTAAAATTTCATTTCTTGCATTCCAGTCCTATATGTTTTCAGTTCGTTCACTTCCGACAAAAATATTAGTTTTTAACATATGATTTATTCACAATATTCCTTCAAATGCCAAAAGTCCAACGACAGTGAAAGTTGCAAGAGTTGAAGGACTAAATCTGGCAATCCAATAGTTACAAGACTAAAATTGCAACTTATTAGCCTTTATTCCTCACTTGCAATTAAAAAATGTTAATATTTGGGGCTAACCAGTCACAAAATGAATATCCAATGGCTTCTGCCAGAACCTTGCCAATAGTTGTTTTTCCCGATCCCATCATGCCTGTAAATTACAAGGACAAAAGGCAAGAAAAAAGAGTTTAAAAAATCCGAACACCAATAGGCAACCGTTAAGTTGATTCAAGACAGCTCACACGAGTACCCACCAACAAGATAAATACATCTACCATGCAAATATGGTTCAACCTCTTCCGATTTATTCTGCAACAGCATTCACGTACGAGTGACGAGTCAAATCAAAAGCTTACTTTGCAGTTACACTTTGGATGGCCCAAATTTTTTAGTACACCGACCAATAGATATACAAAGACAATGCACCTCCTTGGAAACTACGAAAAGTTGAACTTTCACTGTAGGCATTGCTTAAAGGAAGAAAAAACGTCATAAGAACTTACCTTTATTATCTTTGATTCATCGAAAAAGGCAGGAAACCTGCCAGCCTCCAGCAAGGAAGCTTGAGAACAAGAAAAAAAAAAGTATATCAATAGCTGATGAATTACTTCTTTACAATTAATTCACCAAAGTCTTCATTAAAACATAGAGTTGAAATACCGAGTGATGAGCATCAAAATTTTAAAGTCTACGTGTGTAGATAAGTTCTAAGAAATGGTTTGAACATGCTAAACAATAATATAAATGAACAAGTCGACATCTTTATTAATCTCACCTGTGACAATTGCACGTCGTTGCACCTGTGAACAACTAATCCAAAAAGGCTCTTATGCAGTGATGGATTCGAAAATGATTGAAAAAAAAAAGAAATAAAGAAAAAGAAAGAATTGGAAGATTGGAATATATCCAAGGATTTAGCGGTGGATAGGAGCGCTTGGAGGCTCGCTATCAACGTGCCAGAACCGTGACTTTTGCTCCTCTCTCTCTCTCTCTCTCTCTCTCTCTCTTCCGTTTATTTTATTTTATTTTATTTTATTTTATTTATTTATTTATTTTTATTTTTATTTTTATTATTATTATTATTATTATTTTTGGTTTTCTTTCTTTCGATCTCTTCCTTTTGGTTCGAGTCTTTTTGTGTTTCCCCTGGGTTTCATCTCTAGCCTACCCCGACTTGCTTGGGACTAAAGGCTATGTTGTTGTTGTTGTAAAGAAAAAGAAAGAATTGAATTCTTCTCTCTGCCATTTCAATTTGTTCCGATATAACTAACTAATGATGCAGATCAAATTTCCAACATATTACAGAGCCAGGGTAGACTGCGGTAATTATAAAATTAACTTCTTCTGAAAGCACCATCAATTTAAGAACATAAGAGTAGCATTCTCAAGAAAACTAATTACAAAAAGTTGACATATTCAAAAGAAAATACAAAGGTTCAGAGTAAATATAATCAAAAGAGCTACTAACTCAAGGGTTTACCTGAACTATTATCGGAACATGAGACCCTTAAAACTTTAGGTCCACGAAAACTGAAACTTGTGGCTAGAAGATGACAACTAGCAGGTACCTGGTACATCGATCGCTCCCCATACTTCTGAAAAAAATGCAAAGAATTGTTTGGTTTTCTTGCAATATTTTCCGGGTTTATCCATGTGCCTAATTGCAAGCCCATAGAAGAAACTCCTGTCTCCATATTGTATCACTATCTTTTCTTCCCAAGAGAATCTCTCTACACCCCCAATAAAATCAAAACTCGAAAGTCAATACTAGGTAACCAAAAATTAACAGAAACCAAAGTCTAATTTCGCACATTCTGCAAAGAGCATAAATAAAAATCAAGACTTTAACTTGATTTAAAAACAATGACAATCATTTGTATATTATTCTATTTCCATTAATAAAAAATGCTATAATTTCACACCTCACAAAGCAAATGCACCGAAGGACAGGATTCCAAGGTCAGCCCAACAAACCCAGATGAAAAAACAACCAATATAAAAAATGGGGGGACAAATTCAACTCAACCCATCCAAATTGAAGGAATATAAATAAAAGGGTCTCAACAAAATCCGATTAAGTGATGATAATTAATTAATTATCCACGTAACAAGAGATTTGAAAGAAAGTTAAGTAAACAGAGAGCCTTCGCTCACCAGAAATTCCTAATCCGAGTGGTAGTTGATGATGTGGAGATTGCGGTAGGTGGCCATTTTAAAAATCCACACCAGTTCAGACACAGCTGTGCTTTTTACCTTGGCGATGGACCCTATGAATTTTGGGGTTGGGGTTTGGTAAGAAGGTGCTTTTTGTTACTGTAGCTCGGAAAATAACACAAAACAAAATGATGGCCAAGCGTGAGATTTAGTCTTTGTCTGAGGTTAGGGAAGAATGGCAAAAACGGCAATTTTGTTTCACCTGGTAATGACCATATTAGGGTCGAATCAATCCACCTATTTAATATATAAATATAGATATTATTAAAAACGTACCACAAACACTCGCACATTTCCAGTGTTTTTGAGACCAAGACCAGCACCACGGGTCAACTCGGAACCTGGATTGGTGTAGGCTGTTTGGACTGAATAACAAGAGACCTTATCAAAACTCAGTTGACTCGGCCTTGACCCAGTCCACACGGATATTACTTGTTTTTTTTTTTACTTTTTATTTTCAAAATAAAATTATGTGTATATATTTATATAATAAATATTTACGATAAAAAACAATATTATTAAGACTTTAGAGTATAAAATTTACATATAAAATATTTTATTATTATTTTATGTATTGTATAAAGTAAAAATAATATAAATATAGTTTAAAATTTTATAAAATTAATTTTCCAGTTCAGCAATCCGGTGACTAGATAGTTGGACCGATGACCTAGAGTCCAGCTTGGGCCAATTACCATCCGTGTTTTAAAATTATGGGTAAAACTAATATAAATCTAATTTAATATTTTTATAAAATTAATTACCCGATTCAACAATTGACTGGTGACTCGGTGATTGGACCGGTGACCCGGAGTCCAGCCCAGGTCAGTTACCTGTTCTAGTTTTAAAACTATGCATATTTCTCATAATCAATATTTTATTATTGTTATATTAAATTAAATTTAACAGCTATATTCTTATTGTAGTTCATTTATAATTTTAAATTTATTTCACTTTTTTAAATAATAAATTTTTATTTTTTATCTCTATTTTTTTTTACAAAATAAAATTTTGAAAATATCTTAAATCCAATGACAATCTAAATCAGCCAATGATTTAAATTTGTTAGAACTTTTTTTATTTTATTTTTAATGGGACTAGAGTAGAGGAATGTTTCTATAAAAGTAAAATAGAATTTGTTATAAAGTTATTCAATGATTTACATGTGTGGGTAAGTAATTCTTAAAATTAGTCGTACAATATTTAGATTGATTTTAGATCAGCATATAAACTCCATAATAAAATCGCACGGGAAGGGATAATTTGAATTTTTATTGAACTGTGAAAGTTTAACTGAATGCGATTTTTCTATGTGATCAACATATATTAATTTAGAACGTGCCGAGCTTAAGTGACTATGTGCCAAAATTACATACTTTGTTATTAGGCTTGAATATATTTTAATTTATCATTGTAAATTTATTTTAAAAGTGAATAACTTTTGTATTTTTTATCAGTTTTACATATACAATATATCAAATTAATCATTTCTTGATGAGCTTCGATTTAACATCCATATTGTATGTATAAAAAAAATAAATTATATTTATCTTTATAACAATAATAAAATTATTTTTATTATTAATTAGAATAAAATATCAATTAATATATTTATATTTCAAGTAGTTATATGATATAGTTATAAAAATTACTATATATAACACATGTAAGTCGCACAAGTAACACGTGTCATTTTAAAATATATAATAATATATTTTTCTTGTAAAAAAAGTAAATAAAATTTAAAATAATTTTTCTTATTAATTTTAAAATTTAAGAATAAATTTTTAACAAACACCGTGTAATACACGAGTGTTGTACTAGTTAACTTTTATTAATAAATAAAAGTACTAAACTTATTTTCCTTCCCTATCAAAATTAGGTGAATTCTGAGGGAAGTGCAGATGCCACGTTTAGTTTGCCTGTCAACAATATCCTTCTCTCTCCATTATTTCACCAAGGACATGTACTTGTTGTACTACTCCATTTTTATCTAAGTATAACCAAACCAAATTAAACCAATCAAATGTACAGACTACTATTATTCAACGAAACGATTCATTCGTAAGTTCGGTTCAGCTCAGCTCGCTAAGACTTGAGTTTGGTTCGGTTCATTTGATAAACGAGTCGAACTCAAACTTGCTTTAAAGCTCATTTCATTAATGAGTCGGGCTCGTCTCAACTCGTCAAGACTCGAGTTTGGTTCGGCTCGTTTGATAAGACAGTCGAACTCGAGCTTGTTTAAAGCTTGTTTCATTAACAAATTGTAGCATAATAAATTGAGAATAAATGCTATAGAAAATAAAATTGTTGGGAGATGACTTACCTAGATTTAAGCAATAATACCCACGTGTTATGTACACTTCAAGGCATTTCCAACCGAAACTGAACCTGTCGCAGAACCGTAACCCATCACTTGGCCTCTCCAGGCTCGATATAATTGACCTAGATCTTCGTCATTCTCTTCCACCGAAAGCAAGAATGCCATAAAAAATCGCATCTGCAACCGAAAGCGCGAGCATTTCTCAACTACGGGATAACTGTTTCATCTCCTAGTCCGGCTGGACCCGCCGGCAACTCATGGACGGTTGATGTCAGAAAACTTGCTCGAGAAAATTTGATTTGAGGCTGGGTGATTTTTGAAAATTTGACATGTCCCAGGGACTTATTTGCACTTTTACAAGTTTGTAATATATTACAATATAGTTCATGGGTCAAATCTGTAATTTAATAAAACTTTAATAATTGCACATTAATATAGAGTGCATTGAACAATATAACGTTTTGATATGCACTTTTAAAAAATAACTGCTCTACAGATTGCACTTTATTAATAGACACATTGTACATTAGTGCCCGCCATATTGCAGCTTAGCGGAACAGTTCATTTTGCGCAATGACTAAAGTACCCATGCATGAAAAATCAAAAGTCTACTTATTTACAATAATGTCACCGCGTGTTTGACTAAAGTTGGACCCTTTGATTGCGTCTAGAACGTTAATATATCACTCTAAGGTCGTGGTTGGATATGAATTCAACTAGTCATGATTCAATTTGGTTGGTTAAAGTATGTTATTTGAATAAAGATTTGATTGGACGATTTTAAGTTTGTATTAAATGATACTTAAAATGTAATGATGAAAGTTGATGTGATGTAAAAAGTATGAGATTATTGAAAGTTATATGTAGTTAAAATTATGTGAGTGGATGAAGAGTGCATTACACTCGATGTGATATGCGAAGATGATTGATTAATATTATTTAATTAAATTTATAAAAGTTAGAGAGTTGGGTTGAGTTGGATTTTAAGTGTGGTGATTGAAAATAAAATAACTTAATCAGTCAAAACCGAATAAAATCGATTATGATTCATATCCACACGCATCCTAAGGGCACCCGCATTGCACCTATTTTTTGGGCGTTTAAACCGGAAGGGCCCGTTTAACATGGATGCAATGCATCCATTAAACAGCGGGCCCCATTTGCCGTTCATTAAGTTGAACGGCTGTTCAACCTTTTTTTTTTGTTTTGTTTTGAATCAATTAATATTCAAAGGATTTTTTTATTATATTTAATTCAATTTTTATCTATATCAATATTGAAAAGTGTGATATATATCACACTTGTCAATATTGATAAATTTAGATTTTAAATTCAATGCATCATCAACTTCGTGTCGACTTAGTTGAACATATTTGGACTCATTTTGCCATCGACTAAAAACAACTATTTTTTTTTCTTTGTAACTTTAATTTAAGTTATTTTGGCTGTAGTGTTCTTTTATTTTAACGCATTTAAAATTTATTATTTTAACTTAAAAATATTAATTTTTATTTTCATTAAGAATAGAGTATTAAATTTTATATTGAATGAGTGGATAATGTGTCTCACATATATGTATTTAAATGAATGAATAAAAATATGAGTGAATGTTTAAATAGAAAGATGTTTAGTGGAATGATGATGTGGATATGAGGTGGATGAATGTGAATGTAAATTGTGATTGAATAAATTATTAGTAAAGTCCTGCCATCGGCAACTTATATGATCAATACCAAGCCCTTTGTTGCATCTCACTCAGTTGTTGTTTTGGTTGAAAAAGATATTATGAGCATGAAAAATACTATGCTAGTGCAATTTTCTAAGCTAATATTGTTCCTTTTAAGAGCATTATAAGCACACACATACATATACACCAAAATAATA
Source organism: Striga asiatica (assembly GCA_008636005.1). Lineage (NCBI taxonomy): Eukaryota > Viridiplantae > Streptophyta > Magnoliopsida > Lamiales > Orobanchaceae > Striga > Striga asiatica. The sequence goes on along the minus strand of BKCP01004960.1, from coordinate 4,325,395 downwards.
ATAACTGGAGGAATTTTGTTCTGTATGGAGGACCAACTTATATGTAGCCTGCATGAATGATATTGTCTGTATGATATTTTTTATATGGTTGACAGAAATTTATAGAAATGCAATTTTTTTGGGGTAATATATTGGAAGTTACCAAAAATAAAGTGGAATTTTCCTATCCTGGATTTATAGGATGGTGCATTGGTGCTTTTGTAAAGGTGGGAGTGGCTTTGATTAAATCCAAACATTGGAGGGGATTGAACATGAAGGAGAGCTATTCAAGAATTTGCCCCTTATACTAAATGAAAATGGATTAATGTTTAATAGTGATATGTAGGGTTGAGTATGTTTGATAGATGTAGTTTAAAAAGTACCTAGAAATTGATAAGTTATTTGATAATAATTTATAATTAATTTCTAGTTGGAACAGTACAATATTTCAAAATTTATCTTTCTTCTTCTTTACTACTCGTTGATTTTCTTTTTCTTTAGAATGCATTTCTCATTCTTTTCATTTTTTATTAATTGGGATTAGGGCTGCATACGAGCCGAGTTGAGTCGACTATTGGCCTTATCGAGCAAGATTAATTTTTTTCACCTGCCCGAGCTCGATTATAACGCTCGAGATCGACTCGACAAAAGAAGACAATTGCTCGAGATCGATTGAAAGCAAAATGCTCGAAAGTCTGCTTGAACTCGACTCGAGTTCGACTCAAATTTCAAGTAAAATTATCATTAAGCACATATATAAAATATTGTAATATTCATATGATGGATATTTTAGTAATTCACTACATATCGCGAACGGCTCAACCTTCCAAAACCTATACTCGAGATCGACTAGATAAAATGCTCGAGTCGCTCGAATTCGGTCAAATACGAGCTCGAGCCGAGTTTTGACTCGAGCGCTCGCGAGCTGCTCAGTTCGTTTGCAGCCTACTTGGGAGTATAATATTCATGGGAAGCATTATCTCAATTTTCTCTTTCTTTTCTTTTTTCTTTTTCTTTTTTTAAATTTCTTTTCTTTTCCTATTTATTGGAAAAATATATTACTAGTCTGACACACGTGTACTTTACGTGGTGTTTGAAAAAACAAATAAATTTAAAACATAAAATAAAAAGACAAAAAATACATATTTTCACATAAAATACAAAAATAAGAAATAACAAAACTAATAATATTATTTCAAATTTTGAAAAATCTCTACACAACAATTAGTTTCATTTACCATTTTTCCATCCTTGTCACAATACCACAAAATTTTCAAGCCTCCCTGCAACATAAAGTTGATTCTTGAAGACAATCTGACATAAAAAAGACTCAATAACATCCATGCAATAAGTAATTTGCTCCAATATTCCTTTCTGATAGAACTTAGCTTCAACAATGCCTCCCAATTTTTCTTTTTCCTTTTTTTGTTGGAATAATACAATACTCATTGGAATTACCAATCTAATAAAAATAAGAGAAAAAGAAAACAGTTCTTGACTGGATTTGTACATTGTGCAAGAAATAGCAGTAACTTACAAGGTAAAATCATGTTCAACACACTGAATGTTAACAGCAACATCAACCATATATAAGAAGACCGGTCCATACATCAAACTTTAGAAAATACAAAGTGTATCAAAATTTGTTTAATCAAACATTCAAGCTTTTAAACCAGTTGAAAGAGCTGAAAAGCAGTTGAAATAGCTAAAGATGCCGCGCCTCGCCTGTTAATGAGATTAAAAAAAAATGAAAAAACGAAAAAAGGCAAAAGGACCTTATTATATAGAATGTTGTTGTTAAATAGAACATTGATACATATGATTAATGTTACTGAACAGACAAAACTATTCCATGTGCTAAAAGCTCTTAAGTCTTATCCAAGGACCACCAAGATTTAATCAACCATATATATATGGACCTTATCCTTCAGCAATTGGAATTTATATTTGGATTAACAGCATGCTTTCCAAAGTTGTTGGCTACATGAAAGAAATTTAGGTGATGCCCCACGATTGAATTTAATAGCATCGAGATAATTACAGAAAATACCTCAGCTTTAGGCCATTTGCAGAGAATAAAAGACGAAGAGAAATTTAACATAACAAAAACTAGAAGAAGAAAGTTTACTTATATCCTCTCTTAACTTATTACAACAACAGCTTATAGTTTTATATACCTAAAAAGTACCTTCTCANAAAAAATGTATTAAAGAAACATAAACACATGTCAATGGAACTTAAAGAGTGCTAACCGGATATCGATTTTTCTTTCTTGTTTTTTGGTTTAAATTATCAGACTATTTGTAATCACACATGTAATAAACCTGAAAACTGATGCTTGCCAACTATACCAGATCTCACCATCCTCATTGTCCCAACCAACCAAATCAACTTGTTCAATGGCCCATTGGTTTCTTTAATGTATTAACAACTAAGGATATCTACTCTTCCACATTAATGTATAAAAAAAAGAAAAAAAAAATAAACATACCGTTTGCGAACCATTTGGACGATGGTCTTGAAGGTCATTATTATGAACTGTGTTTGAGCTGCTTGTTTTTGATTTGATGAGCTCCTCTTCATTTCCAAGACTCGCTCTAGACGGGTCCCTTTTGTTCTGTTTTCTCATCTCTCGGATTTTGGAAAAATCCATGGAGTAATCGGGCAGCTCTCCCTTTTGGTCCCAGTCGCCAAATTGTGGCACAGATAACCATGGTGCAATTTTCTAAACAGCGCGAAATAATTTATGGTAAAAAACTAAAAATACATGAGCCCAAGTTATTGTTCCTTTTTTTTTTCACATTTTTTCATTATTAGCTTCAGCATGGACTCCTTTCTCAACCACTACTGAAGGTATATATAACACTTGGGGGATAAATACAAGCCACTCTTTCTTTAATTTTTATAACCAAAGTAAACCTCAAGCAACAGAGTTGGTGATCATCCCCAATTAAAAATAATTGTCATTTGCAATAGAAAAACATGTCTTCTTTGAATATTCAAGCTTTGGGTAAAAAGAATAATTAATAAGTAGGGAAATAAGCAGCACCCATTAACACATAACTGTTTGAAGTTTGAAAAAATGGCAATAATTTCTGCTTTAAATATTCAAACTCATAATATATAGTTTGAAGTTTGATGTATATCATTATCATGTCTGTTATCTGTCAATTGACCTCTGCATGTCACAAGGCAAAAAATTGACTTCTCAAATGGTAATGTTTTTTTTTTTTGTTTTGTTTTCTTTTCTTCTTTCCTGGCCCATGTAACCATTATCCATAAGAACAATTACTCACATGACATAGTCGTTGAAAGAGAAACAAGGAGATTACAAAGCATCCCAGCAAGAACTAACACAGACAAAGCTTACAATTTTTACATTTTTCCTTAAAAGATTGTTCCTTTATTTCAGAACATATGTGATAAGTGGAACGGGAGAAAAAACTAAGGAAAATTTGGGCTACACTAACAACTTTCAATTAACAGATAAAAGTGAATCCACATGCACACTACAATTAAGAAGCTCAAGGATGAAAAACAAATAATTTTTTTAACAAAAAATAAGAAAAATTAAAACTTTACCTCCTTGCGGTCTTCCATTTTACTATCTGCAAAAAGATTGGATTTTTACTGAAAAGACAGCAAGCCCTTTTTCTTACTTCCCTAGGAGAATAAAATACCAGCCTAAAACTAAAAGAACACTTCCCTTTGTCCTATGAAAAGCAATATGCGTANAAAAAAAAAAAAAAAACAATAAAGATTCAAACGTTGAAGAGGTACACCAACAGAAAGAAAGAACTAATCCTGTGGGTAGGATTTCTTGAAGATGAGTGAGATCAACTTTCGGAGCATATAAAGTGGGGTGCTTAATATAGTAAAAGCGAATAAGAAATAAGGGCCGAGGTTAGATATATACTACAAAATTGCCGGTCGCATTTCACAAAATGGGGCTGCGTTTCACAAGCATAGCTTATAAACTTTCTATATTCAAATAAGTTCAATTTAGTAGGACAAATTTATTTAAAAAATTCGAACTTATTTCATAAGCTTCTTGAGTAGTTTTTTAAATTGGTTAGCTTTTTAAATAAGTCAATTAAAGTTTTTATTTCAGCTAGTTTATCAACTAATTTTATCAAACGTTTTTATCATATAAGCTAACTTTTCAGCCATAAGTCATAAACTATCAGCTCAAAATTCACTTAAAAATTATATCCTTGATTATCAGAATCTACTGAAATGCCTATCCAAGGTCAAATCAGAGGAGAAACCCAACGTAATAAGAAAACCAAACTTGGAGACTCAAATGTTTTGGAGGCCAACATAAAATGGCCCCACCAGTCCAAATGAGAGTTGTGGTGTGGAACTGTAGAGGGCTGGGTGGGCCCAGTTTCCCAGCTGAAGGAGATCTCAAGTCTCCACCACCCAGGTATATTCTTTATTTTTGAAAAAAAAAAGAAGAAGTTAATTTGTCCATATAGTTTGGAGAAATTTGGGTCTAGGAGATAATTAGTCTGTTGTTGAGCCAGTTGGAAAAAGTGGGGGTTTATTCTTGTGTTGGGATAAATCAATTCAGGTTACCAGTGTGTTAAAAAATAACTTTTCTATTCAAGTCCAGTTATGGGAACCTTTTAAAGCAATTCTTTGTTGGGGTATCTTTGTATATATTAGTACTGATAGCAAACTCAGATCAGATCAAATGGACTGACTAGTTCAAGAGAAAGTTAATTGGTGAGTTAACTGGTTTTTAAGGAGAGATTTGAGTGATCTAACCTGTCATGAGGATAAAAAGGGTGGAAGGAGAAGATCTGACTCATCCCTTTCAACTTTCATAGATTTCATGCCAAAATGGAGATGTCAGAGTTTGCTAAAAGGGGCTACAACTTCACTTGGGGGTAATAGAAGGGATGGAGAAGGTTATGTTTAGGAGAAGCTAGACAGGATCTTTGGATCCTTGAACTTCCTTGCAAGCTACCCTACTGCTTCAGTATCAAACATATTCATAAGCTCCTCAGATCATGGACTGCTCATGCTCAACCTTACTCCCGAAAGCACATGCTCTGAGAAAAAATGGTTCAAGTTTGACAGCATATGGGTAGAGAAAGAAGGATTCCAAAAAGTGGTGAAAAGAGCTTAGTCAACAAAACAATATGGAACACCAATGTACCAATTCTGCTCCAAAATCAAGGCAATCAGATTGGAAATTATCAAGTGGAGCAAAGGGTTCATATCAGCCAGGGCTGTGAAAATTGAGCTTTTGAATAAAAAGTTAAATGAGATCCATTATCAAGGAGGATTAGGATACTGGAACCTTTGGGACTCACTAACCAGACAGCTTAATGAGAACTATAAAGAAGAAGAGCAATTCTGGAAGCATAAAGCAAAATTGGACTAGTTAAAAAGAGGAGACAAAAATGCCAGATATTTTCATGCATGCATTTTACAATGAAGGAAAGTCAACTCAATCCTCAGACTGGAAAATGAAGATAACTCAATCAGTGAAACTCAAGTAGAAATAACAACCTCTATATAAGTGTACTTCAAGAGTCTCTTCAGTTCTAATGGGTCTAGTTTATGAAATGAGGCTCTTCAAGATGTCACTCCAGCCATAACAGAGGACCAAAACAAAGACTTGACAGGGCCTGTGGGAATTGAGGAGATAAAGGGAGCTCTGTTCAGCATCAACACCCTCAAAGCATGAGGCCCAGATGGTATGACTGGCCTCTATCTTTTTTCAAACACTTTTGGGACTTCTTTTATCCTGATATCTATAAAATGGTCTCCAATTTTTTTGAGTAAGGGAAAATCTTAAAAAATATTAATCACTCACTGGTCACCTTAATTCCATAAGTCATTAACCCTTCCACTGTGAGCCATTTCAGACCTATAAGCCTTTGCAGTGTTTCTTACAAAATTATCTCAAAAATTTTTTGCAAATAGGCTCAAGCCTTGCCTCTCTTCTTGTATAATGATAATCAAGTTGTTTTTGTCCCTAATGGACAAATTTTTTATAATACTATTGTGGCTCATGAAGTTATGCATTTATTGAACAAACATAACAGTGGCAGGAACTGTTGCATGGCCATTAAGCTTGATATGGCTAAGGCGTTTGACATAGTAGAATGGGAGTTCATTAGATTGATTATGCTAAAACTTGGTTTTCACAACTCGTTTTGTCAGATGAATCATTGCTTGTATTTCTTCTCCCACCTTCTCCTTTAACATTAATGGTAGGGTAGATGGCTTTGTGCAACCATCTAAAGGTATTAGACAGGAGGATCCTCTATCCCCCTTCATCTTTATCCTGATATCTGAAATTCTTACTTTTCTCATAAAAAAAGAGGTGCAATTTTTTTTATTTTTTTTTTCAGGGAGTCAAAGTTTCCAAACACAGTCCTTCTCTTACTCACCTATTTTTTGATGATGATACTCTTATTTTTGCTAAATCCAATGTGTCACATGCTCTGCTGATCATGGATATTCTCAATCAATACAATCACATCACAGGCCAAAAAGTGAACTTAGAGAAACCATTGTTTTCTTTACTACAAATACCCATTTCTCAACCTAGAGAAGCATTTGCCAAATCTTGGCAGGGATTTATCCTCATCAATCTACCAGATACCTAGGTCTCCCATTAGGCTTAGGCAGATCCAAAATCGAAACCTTCAGATTCATTCAGGATTGTTCATGTGTGATTTTACACCATGTTTATATAGTATCTAGAGCTTATTCATTGCATTATTGGTGTATAAATTACATTATTGTGCTATAATTCTATATCTTGTGGAAAAGTATTACACGTGTTTGTTTTGTAGATATTTTCACATATTTGTAGAGCTTGTGGCTATTGGAGACGCATGGTGAGTACCTAAAACCCCATGGGATGATGAAAGATTGATGCATGGATGAAAAAAATGGAAGAAACGAGTGAAACGAGCAAAAATAAGAGTGCATATTTGTGACACGGGCACCATGCCCGTGTCAGAGGCCGTGTTACCTCAACAGAGACAATTTGTAACCTGGGAGCTGACACGGGCTACTTCACGGACCGTGACACGGGCAGAATGGCCGTGTCGCGCGTGCAGGCTGGTTTTTATTTTGTGCCTATTTTGAAAAGGAGAAGGGTTTTGGACATTATAAAAGGCATATTCACCCTATTTTGAGGAGAAGAACGTGAGATACACATTGGAGGAGCCCTAGAACATACAAGGGAAGCAATTAGGAAGCAAAAGAAGATCAACTACAAAGGAATCAAGAAGATTGAAAGATCGAAGAGATTCTTAGTTTTTATTTCTTCTTTCCTTTGAACTTTATTGATCATGTTGATTTCTAATATGTCTATGTATTTGAATTCGAACATGACTGGCTAGTTTATTTGATTCTAAGACTTGGTAGTAGATTAATATGTTGGGATTTTGGATGATTTATTATAATTGATTGTTTTCTTTTGAACCCTATTCAAATATTTTGTTCTTATTTCATGTTTAGCAAGTGGCCAATGTTTTTACATGTTTGACAATATTGTTCATAATTCGAGAGATGAGTTCAATGTTAGGTCTTTAATATTTGACACAATGTACTTGCTTGAATCGAGAGATTAGTAGGTCGTTGTGAGGATATTAGATCTTTTAATCTATTTGGAGTTGAATTGCATGTGTTGAGTGGAGATGCTAATATATGTGATTTAATCTACGGTTTTATCGATCTTGAGAGGGACGATAAGCTAAATTTGTGATCATCTTATAGGGAAGATAAAGAAAACATTGGTTGTGATATTTCTGAAGGAACCCAACTATTAATTGAAACCAAAGTCTTAGAATCTATCGTTCTCATACATCTTCTTACGTGTTTTTCTAGCTAGTTTCTTCTTGTTGCTTTATTTCTCTTTAATTATATTTTCTTAGTTTAGTTAATTAATCTCATATTTGGTCGTCTAAATAAAGTTGACATTATCATAATCTGGTACTTGATATATTAATTATTTAGTCTCTTGGGATACGACCTTGCTTGCCACATACTACGAGCGAAGCCGTACACTTGCGGTTGAGCTTTAAAAATATAGGCGAACAAGTTTTTGGTACCGTTGTCGGGGACCAATATAATTATATGTATCAATATTATGATAGATAGTGTTGGTTTTAATTTAGATATTTGTTGTATTCTTTTTAACATTTTTTTTTTCTTTTTTCATGATGGATGAGGATGCGGTAGACTATGACTGGCGCCAAGATCCCAAATACTCGGAAGAAGATAAAAAGTGGTATGAGCAGTGTTTGAACTATCAGTTGGAAGAACTTAAAAAGGTCGAGTTGGAGTCAAAGCGTCGTAGAAGAGAACTCGAGAAAAGAGGCATTGGCTGTGATGAATGTGGTTTGATGTTGTCACACACACCGGGGAATTGTCCTTTCTCAAGTTTACCTCCTATATCGCAAGAAGAGCTCAATTACATTCCTCCATGCCTTTTGCCATTAGATAGTGCGCCAGAAAATTCTATCGTTGTCGAAGAACATGAAGAAGAAAAGGATGTCATCTTTGAAGTTAAATCCCCCACAGTTATTCTCACTGAATGTTTAAAAATTGAATTTGTCATTCCATATGATGAGGATGTTGAAGTCTTTGTCATTCAATTTGAGAGGGATAGTAATGCCAAACTTGGTGAACATGAAGAGAACATGATGCTCTCTTTTGGATTGAGTCCTTACTGGGAGAAAGTGAAAATTAAAAAGATGAGAAGATCATCAAAATCATTATTTAGAGTTCCCTAATGAGCATTGTCGTCTGGCTGAAGACGTTAAACTTAGCGCTTGTTGGGAGGCAACCCAATGTTTACTGCTTTATTTATTTATTTATTTTTTTGTTTATTTGATATTTTGCTTTTCTTCCTTGCAGAACATTCCGTGGAGAGATTTACATGACGAAGGACATGCTTCGAGATCTATACTAATAGTTGTCATCTCTTCAATGATGTTTTGTAAGTTTTCTCTATTTTGCTTTTATCGAAATTCTATTCTTCCCTTTTGTGCTTCATATAATTTCATTCAAGTTTGGGGGGAGATGTGATATTTCGACTTGAGAAATTTAGAGAAGAAGATAACAAGATATCTTGCATATCATTTAGTTGCATGTTAGGTTTTATCGCTTTAGCATGTTTATTGCTTTCTCAGGAGTTGAGTAGTTGTAGTTGATCGACTTTGATCCACCTTGATGAGTTTCTTGTGCATATTTGATATATAATTCGGGCATAATGTGCTAAGTGATGGAATTTGAGAATTGATGGAATTGTGAATTTGAATGATCGGTTGACACTTTTAATTCATGAATATATGATCCTTTGTGAGCTTTTGAGCTTATATTTTTTTGATTGAGTGTATCGTTCATTGTTGATTGAATTCTAGAACTTGCATTGGTATCTTTATCAAGACCACATGGTGTGTGCTTTATGTGAAAATGATCTAAGGCATATTTTTGTTTGAGCCTTTTTCGACCCTTTTAGCTTACCAAATGATATTTTTATTCCCTAGTTAACCCTTTTGAGCTTTTGCCTATTTTCTTTGAATGCCACATATTGAGCTACATCTATATTTTTCCTTGTCCTTACTTGAGCATTTAGGATTATATTATGTGAAGAGGATGAGTGTATTGTTTGTAGTGTGGATAAAGGAAAGACGTGAATGGGAGTGTAAGTTGGTGAGGGAAGTTGAATGAGGTTGATAGAGTCGAAAAAAAAGGATTATATAAAAAAAAAACTGAAAAAAAAGCTGAAAAAACTGAAAAAAAGGGGAAAAAAATAGTATGTATAGTTGCTTATATTTTAGTCTTGACTCAAATAAAGGCGGTTTGGTTGGATTTTTTGAGTTTCATATATGACTTGCGAGTATTGATTGAAATGAGGTATGGAATAATTTTGTTGGGCTTGATCTTGATTAATAGGTGATGACGTTGTGAAGTTCATGTTTTGTAGTTCTAGATGATCAAGTTTTCGTCACTTTATCCATATTTTTCCTACCCTAACCAAAGAGCCTACATTACAACCAAATAAGAAGTCATTTTTGATTCACGAATTGCATGCACAATGAGTGGTGGAGATATTTGACGATTTGCAAGCTTATGGTAATTCTTCAACATTGAATTGATTTGAGCGATTATTCCCTTATACACTATTGAGAGTGATAGTATACACTTATCCGGTGAGGTTTGTGAATTAAAGCATTGACCATGATTTTGTTGAAGCATTCTTTATATTAAAAAATTCCGGAACTTGGTTATGTTATTTGCCCAATGCATATTGAGAATGTGTATGAGTGACTTTGAGAGTTGTGATTGTCTTTTCGTGTGTGTGTTGGTAGGAGTTTGATGCATTGATGGGGACTATTAATGGTTTAAGTTTGGGGGTTTGTTCATGTGTGATTTTACACCATGTTTATATAGTATCTAGAGCTTATTCATTGCATTATTGGTGTATAAATTACATTATTGTGCTATAATTCTATATCTTGTGGAAAAGTATTACACGTGTTTGTTTTGTAGATATTTTCATATATTTGTAGAGCTTGTGGCTATTGAAGGCGCATGGTGAGTACTTAAAACCCCCGGGATGATGAAAGATTGATGCATGGATGAAAAAAATAGAAGAAACGAGTGAAACGAGCAAAAATAAGAGTGCAGATTTGTGACACGGGCAGTGACACGGGTATCATGCCCGTGTCAGAGGCCGTGTCACCTCAACAGAGATAATTCGTAACCTCGGAGCTGACACGGGCTACGACACGGACCGTGACACGGGCAGAATGGCCGTGTCGTGCGCGCAGGTTGGTTTTTATTTTGTGTCTATTTTGAAAAAGAGAAGGGTTTTGGACATTATAAAATGCATATTTACCCTATTTTGAGGAGAAGAACTTGAGATACACATTGGAGGAGCCCTAGAACATACAAGAGAAGCAATTGGGAAGCAAAAGAAGATCAACTACAAAGGAATCAAGAAGGTTGAAAGATCGAAGAGATTCCTAGTTTTTATTTCTTCTTTCCTTTTGAACTTTTATTGATCATGTTGATTACTAATATGTCTATGTATTTGAATTCGAACATGAGTGGCTAGTTTATTTGATTCTAAGACTTGGTAGTAGATTAATATGTTGGGATTTTAGATGATTTATTATAATTGATTGTTTTCTTTTGAACCCTATTCAAATATTTTGTTCTTATTTCATGTTTAGCAATTGGCCAATGTTTTTACATGTTTGACAATATTGTTCATAATTCGAGAGATGAGTTCAATGTTAGGTCTTTAATATTTGACACAATGTACTTGCTTGAATCGAGACATTAGTAGGTCGTTGTGAGAATATTAGATCTTTTAATCTATTTGGAGTTGAATTGCATGTGTTGAGTGGATATATATATGTGATTTAATCTACGGTTTTATCGATCTTGAGAGGGACGATAAGCTAAATTTGTGATCATCTTATAGGGAAGATAAAGAAAACATTGGTTGTGATATTTCTGAAAGAACCCAACTATTAATTGAAACCAAAGTCTTAGAATCTATCGTTCTCATACATCTTCGTACGTGTTTTTCTAGCTAGTTTCTTCTTGTTGCTTTATTTTTCTTTAATTATATTTTCTTAGTTTAGTTAATCCATCTCATATTTGGTCGTCTAAATAAAGTTGATATTATCATAATCTAGTACTTGATATATTAATTATTTGGTCTCTTGGGATACGTCCTTGCTTGCCACATACTACGAGCGAAGCCGTACACTTGCGGTTGAGCTTTAAAAATATAGGCGAACAAGTTTTTGGGTTCACTATTTCATGCAGGTAAAGAAATGCTTTTAAAATTTGTGCTCACTGCTTTTCCTATTCATGTCATGAGCTGCTTCTTACTGCCAAAATCCTTGGTGGCAAAAAATTCTCAATTGTTGGCATCATTTTGGTGGAACAAAGGAATTGAATGCAGGAAGTCTATACATTAGAAGTCTTGGAATTCTCTAACATTGCCTAATGTGAAAGGAGGCCTGGGCTTCAAAGACCTGCATCTGTTCAACAAAGCTATACTTACCAGGAAAATGTGGAGGCTACTAACAAATTCAAATTCTCTCGCAAGCAAAGTGTTGAAGGCCAAGTACTTTCACAAAATGAGCTTTTCAATGCTCAAAAATCAATAGCAGACTCTTGGTCATCCAGCTGTCCAACCTGTATTACTTTATTTACTGTTACTTTTACTTAGGGATAAACTTCTCATTAGTTGGCTCGTATTTTCTAGGTCAACAGATTGACGCTAAAGAAAGGGCACCATAGTTCGTTTGGAGTGATCTCAACCAGCATTTACACAAATAAATAGCGAAAAAATGTCATCTTCAAGCCACGAATATCAAGAGCTTTCAAGGGTTGAAAAGAACCATGATGTGGCCCCAGGCATCAACTTGGCATCTTTACTTCACAATTTGGATTTTCGAAAGGGTTTTTCGAGCCTCTTATCATAAACCCTTCCAACACCATCAACTATCCCATAAACACCAGCCAATAAGGACCTAAACTCAACCAAACACAAAGGCAAGGAATCGGTTCAGTCACAAGAGACTTAACGGTCTCAAAGTCGTTTATGGACTACCTAAGATAAGACACTTGAATGGGTGCAGATAGAGGAGAATGGAGAGAGTCAGTCGGAGCCTACTTGAAACACAAAATTCACGCCCTCATCAGTAATCTAATGATTGGAGAGGCAGAAGGTCAAATCCGACTTAAGAGAAAAACTTCTAAGGAGCAGATCGGCGAGACACGATACCGCCGAAGTCACGGCTCTGAAGAAGAAAATATCTTAGCTCGAGGCTCGGTAAAAAGTGGCCCATAGAAACTCCTCAGCACCACCATTGGTTGTGAGCAACTCTGTGATTGATTCAGCCTCACCAATGGCACCGGAAATCCTGCACGATCCATTCCCCGATAAGGTGAAAATTCCCCAGATCGAGCAGTATGATGGCAGCTCGGATACTGACGCCCACCTCGGCCAATACACCTCGTGGATGGATTTACATGTGGCTGGAGTTGCCCTCAGGTGTTGAATGTTTCGCTCACGCTAGGCCCTAAGGTGCATAAGTGGTACCATTTACTTCACCACCATTTCATCAGAAGATGGCAACAATTGAGTTTGATTTTCCAATCTCACTTCATCGGATCCCAAATTTGCATCATCCACAAAGAATCAATTACAAACATCGTTCAAGGGGCTGACGAAAGTCTAAAGTTCTACATTGCTCAATTCAACGAGCGTGTGCAAAACATGGAACCATGGGATCAAGAGACACTGTTGGTATCGGCTTTCTCAGGATTGAAGTCGAACTCCATGTTAAGCGATCGCTGTGCCAAAACAAATCGCTGACATATCAAGAATTTTCATCCTGATCACAACAACATATAATTGCCGAAGAGTCTATGTCGATTCCGTCCTTCTAGCTGCCAAACAGCTCCAATGACAAAGAAAAAGAAGTAAAGTCAGGTCCGGACAAAAGACACCCGATCTACCCAAGTTCGGGCATTAAAGAAGCAACACCAACAGGAGTTGAAGACCAATTATTAGAGTGTGTACTCAGCTGGCGCACCAACCGTGTACGAAGAACTGAAGAACAAGGGAATCATTCCCGAACTAAGGCCGATTCAAACTAGTGAGGAACATCTCGATAAGTCAAGATACTGCACATACCAAATCGCATTTGATACCACTAGCTGTACTCGCCTCGTCAACAGTTTGCGAAGGTTTTGCACTATAAAGATCGTCTCATTTATTGTAATAAAGGACAAATTTTTCTCTCTCGATATAAATAGACTCACGTGATACGTAGAATTCAAGCTGATTTACCTTATTCCTTGGTCATCCGACCTCTTTTTACTTTATTTACTATTATGTTTACTTATGGATAAACTCCCCAGTTGGTTAGATTCATTTCATAGTCTTAACATATATCATATATGTTAGTTCAACTTGTCGAATGACCATGAATACGAGTTGAATTATTAACAATATCACTCAACAACTCCTAAAATTGCATTGTTATTTTACCTAAAATTAATATACCATAACCCATGAAATTCACTCATCTATTTTATTATAAATTTTGTAACTCTTAACGTATATATGTTTTTACCTTATAGTAAATTTATTAGTTAATAAATACTAATTTTATTAATTTCTCATTAGAAATAACGATTAACATAATTTTTATTTATATTTTTTTTTTTATATATGTAATATGCATGTTAAATCTAATTTTTTATATAATTGTGAACTCCCAAAATAGCATAGTGTTTTTAAGCCGGACCGGCCTTATGGGTCGATCTGATACTCGGGCTATGTTTGGTAAAATTAGCTGATAAACTAGTTGATAGTTGATAAGCTAGCTTATAGCTTATCAATAATTTTTTAGCTTATTGCTTATAGCTTATGACTTATAGCTGAAAAGCTAGCTTATATGATAAAAGTGTTTGGTAAAATTAGCTGATAAGCTAGCTGAAATAAAAAAATTCAACTAGCTTATTTGAAAAACTACCTAAAGAAGCTTATCAAGTAAGTTCGAGCTTTTTAAAAAAGCTCGTCCTACCAAACGAGGCTTATTTGAACACAGGGAGTTTATAAGTTAACCAAATAAGCTATAAACTAGCTTATTTGTCTACCAAACATATTCTCGATCAACCAGGAGCCGGAACCGGTCCGAGTGGGTTATTCGAACTGGGCAACAATGGACCCGGTCGCCCCAGTGGCATTGACCCGTCCGGTCAACCCCATTGACCCGACCCCTATATTTTTTTAAATATTTTTTATTTAAAAAATAAAAACTATGTTTATATTTGTATAGTAAATATTTATTATGAGAAACAATATTATTAGCAGTTTTATGTAAAAATTTTATGTACAATTTTTTTTTAACTTTTATGTATATTTATATGACAAAAAAACTATATATAATTTTAAAAATTTATTATCTGATTTTGTAATTAATCCGATAACCCGATGATTGAACCGATGATCTGAAGACCTGCAGGTCGATTGTCGAGCCGAGTTTAAAAACTTTGCAAAATATAACTTTTCAAACCAAATGTTAACCCTTTATTAGATTTTGTATTTCCAATTTATATGGGGTAGCCTATCATGAAAAATTTGTTAACGTGGCATGGAATGTGAGGTTGGTATCACTCCACATTTTGTGAAATTACCACAAACACACATTATTTATCCCCATATCAAACCCCACCTTTGTAGTGTCCGCATAAAATTTTTGGCAAGCCCATAGTATATTTTTTTTTCTCGATCACAAGTTTATAACAATTGAATCTAACATCGGTTTTTTCCCATTTCAAATATAATTATTATTATGGTGAAAATTGCTGATCCAAACACCAAATATGAATATTACAATGGAAAAGAGGATTCTGAAGAAAAATAACGTACACGCTAAGACACACTACAACATGATAAATTACGTTTCGAAACATGATACGGAAAAAGTGAATTAAATTTAAACTTAATTTAAAAATTTGACCCGTTGAATTTGCTAAGTAACTTATTTGATAAAAGACTTATTTAATTAGAGATGGCTCCTAATATAACACTAGTACAGAGTCCATGCGATGCACGGTCCAGGTTTATAATTATATACATGAATAAAGAAAAATGTACGGGATATATATAGTACGTGACCATGAGATATATTTATTTGGAGAATATTATATTATAAGATGCAATATTCAATAAAAGTTTATAATACGCAAGAAAATTGTACAATGTTCAATAAAAGTTTTATAATATTCAAGTGGAGTGTTAAAGTCTCTTGTACATTAAGACTACTGACAAAATAATATTTTAATCAATGAGTTTCCTTTCCTTGTAGCCAAATTGTGAATGTGATTTGAGGAGTACAACAAATCGATATATAGCTGACTTGCTTTTTTCATTGTAGTTTTTTTTCTTTTTTTTTTTATAATGAATTTAAAGATATTCTTAAATATAACAAAAATTATTTTTTTTTATTACAATTAGGAATTTTACTAAATGTAAACTCTCAATCTATGGTGTTAATCAACGTTTAAGTCTAAAAAATTAGGAATTTTTACATCTTTTAATCAATGTTTAAGTCTAAAGAATAATAGAGTTATTATAAGTTTTTTTTCTACATCTTTTAAAACATTGAATATGAGCATGTTAGAGCTAGCTTGTAAAATAATTAATATATTATCTCACTAAAACATTTATACTAATAAATATTTAATTTTAGCATATAAATTTATCCCTTGATATAAGAGAAAGTAACAGTTTTACTTATTGTTGTTCACCATATAATATTTAATTATTATTTTATTATATAATAAAAAAAATATTGTTAAATAGTGTAGTAGAATTGTTATAAAATTATATGATTTTTTTTTTTTACAATATGGATTTAATATTTTTTATGAGTTAATAATATAAACAAATCTATACTTAACTTCGACAAATAAAACAAATAAATACTTTAGTAAGTATTTAATGTATATACTAAATAGGAATATATTTGGTATAATCAAATACCAAATATAATCAAATAAGTCAAAGTGTACATTTTTATTTGGTATTTGATTTTTTATTATTAAAATATTTTTATTATACTTACCTTTTTAAAATAAATAAATAAATAAATCAATTAAATAAATAAAATATTATAATACCAAAATAGTAATGACATTTAATGCAGTTGACTTTTCTGGATAGTAAATGTAGTAAATAGAATCTCCTTTTATATAAGTATAGATTGTATAATACGGAAATAGTAATGCAATAAATGTTGTTAACTTTTTTTTATACTAAATCTGGTCAATGGTATACCTTTTAATATAAGTATAGATATAGATATCAAAATAATATGTCAAATAAAATAATTATTTACTAAATAATTATTTAAAAAAACGAAAAATATGCTAATCAAATCAATATATAGGTATAATTGCTAGTAAGTCATTAAATAAAACCTAATAAATAAAATCTAATGAATTTTACCTATGTGGCAAATCATTAAATAAAACCTAATAAATTTTACCTATGTGACATTAATCCTCCCTATCCCATTAATGATAAAATATTTTATTAGTTTTTTTATTAATTAAGATAAAGACCATTACATTTTATATTATTTAAGTAATAATTATATTTTTTATTGAATCATATTTAAGAGTTACTATTAAAATTAGTAATTATATTTTACACTAAACGATATATGAAAGTTACATAAACATAAATGATTATATTGCAAAAACTTTTTGTTCAAGTTATTTATTCTAATATCAATATTATATTTTTTTTAAGGTCATAGTAAACTTTCTTTATTTTTTTTAAGGTCATAGTAAACTTTCTTTAATATCAATAAATTATTTTTCTTAAGGTCATAGTAAACTTTCTTTAAATTGCATAAACAATTGGTATAATATATTTAATATTTTTAAGCTAATTAATTAGTCATTATCACTTAAAATCACAAAAATTACATTGCTAATTACATTTTATACAACAAATATAGTGATTCGTATGAAATCAAATTGTTATATACTATTTATTTTAATAAATGATCAAATTATAAAATATAATACTATTATCTAACTTATAATTTTAATTTATATAAAAAAATATAAATTATAGTATTCTATGTTTAAATCATAATATTACTATCTAACTTATAATTTTAATATTATATATACAAATAACTTATAATATTTATTTACATCTTTATACTAGTATACTATTCCAATCAGTCTTTAACACAATCAATTATTCTCAATTTTATTTATCCATTATTTTGCTCCTTTTGCTCCTGTTTGCATCATCGGTGCAAAGGAGAGGGGGGTGCACTGCGCAGAGTTATCTCACTCTCTCTCTAGAGTGTTGGAAGCCCTCACATCTCTCTCTCTCTCTCTCTCTCTCTCTCTCTCTCTCTCACACACACACACACACACACGCACACATATTGATTCTCACAATCACCAAATTTACGGAGAGGAAAGAGAAATGGACCTTGTCTCAAAACTCCAGTTCGTAGACCTCCGGTCGAGTTTCCTCGCCGGCGCATCCCCTCTCACGCGCTCCTTCCCCGCCGCCGCCAGCCGCCCGCTCAACCGCCGCTTATCCGCCGCGTCCTCCTCGCTAAAAGCCACAGCCGTCCACTCCAACCTCCTCTGGCACCGAACCCGAATTTCCTCAAAATTACAAGCCGTCGCCACCGAAACCTCCGCTGCCACCGTTGAGGAAGAGGATATAGAATCCCTCTTTTCTGATAACAGTTCCGAACGGCCGGAGATCAGCTACAAGCGCGGGAGCAACAAGAGCTCGAGTGGCGCCTCCTCTATTTCCTCGGGCGTGAGGTTAGAAAACGTGAGCAAGAGCTACAAGGGCATCACCGTGCTGAAGGACATCAATTGGGAAGTTAAGAAAGGCGAAAAGGTTGGTTTGGTGGGCGTTAATGGTGCGGGGAAGACCACACAGTTGAGGATTATATCCGGTTTGGAAGAACCGGATTCGGGGAACGTGATTAAGGCGAAGAGCAACATGAAAATTGCGTTCCTGAACCAGGAATTCGAGGTGGATTCTACGAGGACGGTGAGGGAGGAGTTTTTGAGTGCGTTTAAGGAGGAAATGGAGGTTTCGGCTAGGCTTGAGAAGGTACAGAAAGCAATTGAGAAATCTGTGGATGATTTGGAGCTCATGGGGAGGCTCTTGGATGAGTTTGATTTGCTGCAGAGAAGGGCACAAGCCGTGGATTTGGACGAGGTTGATGTTAAGATTAATAAGTTGATGCCCGAGCTTGGTTTTGCACCTGAGGATGGAGATAGGGTTGTTGCATCCTTTAGTGGAGGGTGGCAGATGAGGATGTCACTTGGGAAGATCTTGCTGCAGGTACAAATGGTTCTTTTATTTTTATTCATGATCTTTTATATTTATGTGTTTGCAGGTTTATAACTATTAAGGTGGGCCTGGATTTCCTTTGATTTCTGGAAATTCAATGGAGGATTTTGATGTAATAGAACATTGGGAGAAGTGCTAACATTATGAAAATTTTCGTGAACAATTTCAAAATGGGGTATAATATTTTCTCATAAATTGAATATATGGAATTTTGGCACCTAGTTGCACCTCTTAGTGTCTTGTGATGGGTTTTTAAATGAGAAAATGGAAACTTTGGTTGGCAGTTTTGCATGGATTTTTTTGGTGTGAGGGCTGAGTATACATGAGCCTTGTCCATATGAACTAGTGGTTCTAGCATGCTTTTGAATTCATGCTGTTGTGTATGGAACTTTCTTATGTGATTACATGTGAATCAATTTTCAGAATCCAGATTTGTTGCTTTTGGATGAGCCAACAAATCACCTTGACCTCGACACAATTGAGTGGCTCGAGGGTTACTTGAGTAAGCAAGATGTTCCAATGGTCATCATATCACACGACAGGGCTTTCCTAGATCAGTTGTGTACGAAAATTGTAGACACAGATATGGGTGTTTCAAGGACATACGAAGGAAATTACTCAGATTATGTCATTGCTAAAGCAGCATGGGTTGAAGCTCAGTTTGCAGCATGGGAAAAACAACAAAAGGAGATAGACCAGACTAGAGATCTTATAAGCCGGTTAAGTGCTGGAGCAAATTCTGGTCGTGCTTCTACTGCTGTAAAGGTCACTATTGATGTTTTTCTTGTCGTTTTAATATTTGTATACAAACTTACAAAGTGTCAGGCGTACTATCTTAATACATATAAAACTTAAATTTGATGCTCGCAATGAGTTCTGCTTTATGTTTGCAGTGTTGCATAGTCCTTTAAGATTGGGGAGATTTAAGTTAGACCACATTTTCCCTTTTCCTTTTTCAAGTAGAGCACTACATGGTGTTTCCTTGGAGTATTGAACTTCATTTTCTTGGTTACCTTTTTCTTGATATTGTTTTGGTTGAATGATGTATGATATTTTTGTTCAAAGCCGTAAGTTGATCGAAGTTTTCATTCTTCTATTTCCTTTATGATTTGTCTACATAGGAAAATTATGTTGGGAAAATTCTTGTTAAATTTTAGCCTCTGAATAGAAAAAGCAATTTGGACACCCACACACTGATGAAGTGATTTGGACAACGAAGCGACATGTCTTCGACAAATCTTTTATGTAACTCATAATCTAATCCGCTTTACATTAAAATTCAGACCTGAATTTTATTTATCTAATTTATTCCTAAACAATTATTTGTGTCCATTTTTTCATTATCCTTTAATGGTTTTGGTCACCGCAGAAGCTGGAGAAACTTCAGGATGAGGAACAAGTTGAGAAACCCTTCATTCGCAAGCAAATGAAGATTAGATTCCCAGAACGTGGCAGAAGTGGGCGATCTGTAGTGTCTGTAAAAGGTTTAGATTTTGGTTACGAGGATGAGGTAATCTTTCTTATCTAATTGTAGGAAGTTGTTGACGTATCAACTTACTGAATTTACTGCAATATCAAAGTCATTCAACATTGATGAAATATCAAAGATGTCTCTGCTTACAGATCTTTGAAGAAGCATCATTGAACTGCCCTTTTTAAAAAAAATAAATAAATAAATAAATAAAAAAATTGCCCCCAGGTTCTTTTCAAGAATGCAAATTTGACGATTGAAAGGGGAGAAAAGATAGCCATTCTTGGGCCAAATGGATGTGGTAAAAGTACATTTCTTAAGCTGATTATGGGCATGGAGTCCCCGGAACGCGGAGAGATTCTGCTTGGAGAGCACAATATACTTCCAAACTACTTCGAGCAGAATCAGGTTTGCTATCGGTGCTGTTGATTTTGTCTCTCATTCATATAACTTTCCTTTTTTGCGTAGTTTGAATATGCCTTTTCATTTATTTTTACTTTTCCTAATGTTTGATGGGGAATTATTGTATTATTTTTTCAGGCAGAAGCACTTGATTTGGATAAAACTGTCCTTGAAACCGTGGCTGAAGTTGCAGAAGATTGGAGACTTGATGACATAAAAGGTCTTTTGGGCCGTTGTAACTTTAAGGCTGATATGCTTGACAGGAAGGTTTCATTTCTAAGTGGTGGTGAGAAGGTAATGATTCTGATAAATCTTCACAGACTTCTTACATGTTTTAGTTTGCTATGCTATCCTTGATATTTTATTCAACTGTTTGTAGCTAGTAATATTTACTCTGTTGCAAATTATCGTCCTAAGTTCCTTGAAGAACTGTTTGCTAAAATTTGAACTAGGTATCCTTTCTGAAGAATG
Source organism: Striga asiatica (assembly GCA_008636005.1). Taxonomy (NCBI): domain Eukaryota; kingdom Viridiplantae; phylum Streptophyta; class Magnoliopsida; order Lamiales; family Orobanchaceae; genus Striga; species Striga asiatica. The sequence goes on along the minus strand of BKCP01004960.1, from coordinate 4,304,153 downwards.
GCATCTGTGATATTTGGTTAAAAGTTAGACATTTTACCCTCTTCCTGGTCCATAGGTTTTTAACTAACTTTAGGTAAAGACTAAAGAAAAATGATGAAGATTTAATCTTTTGGCTTCGTAGATGGCAGTAGATATCCTGTATATGTCGATTTTGATAAAATTAACTGGGAACTTATTGTGCATGTTCACCTGATTAGCATTTAGTTAATTCTATTTTGGCACTGTGATCTAATGATTTTGCAATTATAAATTGTCCACATACTAATTGCTATGATTTTTCTCAGTCTTGATGTGGTAGTTTCTATTCGACTTTTTCTTTCCTTATGAGTTTTTTAATAAGTTAAAATTGTTGCCTTTTGGAACTATAATTCCATTCCATTCCTTGTGCAGGCTCGGCTTGCTTTTTGCAAGTTCATGGTCAAACCATCAACTCTGCTTGTTCTGGATGAGCCAACCAATCATTTGGACATACCCACAAAAGAGATGCTCGAGGTTTAGTTTCTAATGGTTTTTTTTCCCTCTTTCCCTCTTCTTGACTCGTATCTTGTAATGCTTCATAAATAATTCTCTTCATTTATTTTTTATTTGTGTTTCTTTAGGAGGCGATAAATGAGTATCAAGGGACTGTCATCGCGGTTTCTCATGACAGATACTTTATAAAGCAATTTGTTAATCGGGTTTTGGAAGTAAAAGATGGGATTCTTCAGGACTATTCAGGAGACTACAATGTAAGTCCGTGTTCTTTAGGCTGCATTAGGAGTCTTGGATGTGGGATATTTCATGTTCGTTTTATTTCAAGATTATATTTTTTGTTTTAATAACAATTTTGGATGGTACACTATTCTTCTCCCCTTTTTCATCACCCCAATCACATATATGATGGAAAGAAAACAGACAATTACTGCCATTTTCCTACTAATTCCACTATTCACACCCATATGTATCCAATTGCCAATAATTTTGTTCAGTGCCGACCACACTCCTAATGTTAGTCAATTTGTCCATTCATTTATCTATTTTATTATTATTATTTTATTTATTTTAAATATTCTCTGAAGATGACATGCAAAGAAATGACATCTTATGCAGTCAGCTCTTAGCTCATAATTACTGTACAACTTGTAATTGTGGGAGTAGAAAACTCAGTAATTTTTCGAAATCCGATTTGCCTCCATTGTGAATTATATGTCATCTTAAATGTATTATCGATTTTGTTTTCTTACTACATACGACAGTATTATTTGGAGAAGAATCTTGAAGCCAGAGATAGGGAGCTCGAACGGGAGGCAGAGCTTGAAGAGAAGTCTCCAAAAGTAAAAGCTAAATCCAAGATGTCCAAGGTAATTTTTTTTTTTTACTATTTATCAATCTATTTATTTATTCATGTGGCAACCCTCAGTGGTATATATATATATATATAGATATATATTTTGGGCAACTCTGCTTTAGTATATCAATAATCTGAATCTGCTCATGTGGTATATTCAGATTAACTAAGTACTTTAATCGTTGATTGTTTTAACCAGGCGGAAAGAGAAGTTATGAAGAAACAGAAAAGGCAGGCATTTCAAGCTGCTAACCAGAAATCAAAAGCATCGAAGAACGCTAAGAGATGGAAGTAGAAGGCTCTTCACACCCCTCATCTTTGTGGGGGGCTATTACTAATTTTACCAAGCAAAAAAAAATAAGAAAAAAAAAAGAACGTAAGAAAATGAAAACAAAGGTGATGTGTTTATGTTTGTGTTCATATGTTATGTAGATATAGACATACAATAAGATAGAATAGGTGACTAATGAACTTATCTGGTGATAAGCTCAATGTCAATATGAAGGTAGAGATTCATTGTTGTTATGTTTGGCCCAATTCAGATGGCATTTTCACACTTTGATGTAATGTATGAGATGATTTTACCCTAAATTGGCCATGGGGAATAATACATAAGGTTGGATTTGATTTTTTATTTTTTTTTTTTAAATTATTGTTTGGTGTTTCTAAATATGCAATGTTTGTTGTAATCTATAATGATACTATACAAAATTCATATAAATTTCGCAACATTGGAGTTGTTTGGAAATTGTTATCGAAAAAATGTAATTTTTGGTCTTTTAATGTTTTTTTTCAGCGACAAAAATATATAGCATTGAATATACAAATGTGCAAATTGACAAGTCAACTGGCTTAATACAAGGCAAAGAACCTAGGAGAACCGCACAATACCGGCGACCTAGATCAAACTCACAAAAAAAGAGACAAAAAAGAGACAAAAAAGAAAAAAATAGACAAAGAAAGAGAAACACATTGGATTCGTGACTCGAAAATCTCTTTATAAGGGCAATACGACCACTGAGTCGCTTAGGCCAAAAGCAACCTAAACAAAGAGAAACACACAACAAAACCTCAACTTCACTATCACTTTCTCCGGCATCCACACTTTCTTAAACTTCCATAAATTACGTGATTTCCAAAGCCACCACAACATGTACGTAGTCAATTGGATTCGTGACTCGAAAATCTCTTTATAATTAATAGGGCAAATTCTGCCCCACCAGTCCCTAAAGCTTTTGATTGAATCCTGAAGCCCATCCCAACTCACTGGTGCCAGTTTTCAAATTATTACTCTCAGACACTTCAAAAAATAAGTGCTCTACAGATTCCAGTTCCTGTCCACAACAACACATACTATCCACTAACATTCTCCTTTCAGCCAAATTAACACAAACATGTAAGACATCATTGTAACATCTCCAGACAAAGTGTTTAATCTTACCTGTGATATTTAGCTGCCAGCTCCTCCTCCTCACTTTAGCCTGCCTCCTTAAATTTTTCCAACACCAAATGAAAATAAGCTTTGGCAACAGAAAATATCCCATTTTTCTCCCATTTCCAGATCCACATATTCTTCAAACTGGGTTAATGGTCTTAATATTCAATATTGCTTGATTGTCTTCCTCATTAAACAAGTCTCTCATCAATGCAGAGTTCCATTTCCTACCCCTTTCCCCCATGAGTTCCCAAACCTTTTGCACATTAGCCTCAACATCCTGTCTTCTATTTTGGAATACCAGCTTCAGATGATAAAAGCCAAGGACCCTACCATATCTTAATAGAAAGTCTATCTCTCACCTCAAATCTAAGGGTGTGTTTGGTTCAATGGAGGGGAAGGGAGGGGAAGAATTTTAATGGAAGGAAAGGGAGGGGAGGGGAGGTGATGTAAAATAACTTTACCTTATTTGGAAGGATTTTGTTGGAGGGAAAGGGAGGGAAAATGGTAAACCTTGTTTGGTAAGAAAATGAAAGGGGAGAGAAAATAATGTTAAAATGACAAATATATCCTTAATGAAATAAGATAAACAATAAAAAACAATTAAAAGTAGGGACTAAATGGTATTTTCACATCATCTTAAAACATTTCCCCTCCAAATCCCTCCAATTTTGGAAGGGAGGGAAAGTGAGGGAGGGAGGGAAATTTACTTAAATTTTTTCTCTCCCTCCCCTCCTAATTTTCCAACCAAACAAGAGAAAAATAAAATTCTCCATCCCCTCCCCTCCCCTCCCCTCCAAATCCCTCAAACCAAACACTACCTAAAATACTTCTGATAAGAATTTTTAATACTCACTCAAGTACTCCAAAGCTAAGAAGAACAGTCAGATCTTTTAGCTTCAAAGAAGAACTGTTAGATCTTTTAGATCTGACCTCAAACCCAACTGACTTACTACTCCCTATATTCTCTTGCCATATCTAAGCCAACCGCATTAATGAAATACTATAATGAGTTTTCTTATTCTTGTCGATAAAGGAAGCATGACTTATTTAAAGAACGATGAAATGATCAATATTAAAAAGATATCGCACACAAAAGGAGAAGATCGGAATCAAGTCGGGAGAAATTTGATGAAGATCCCGACCAAGATTAAGAAATTAACAGATTGGGGAATATTGTTCCCGTACGTTTGTTGAATGAAGATTTTAAAGATCTCTGATCAAAGAAGCAGATCCAATTTAGAAGGAAGTTGACTCCATAAGGAAGGACATTGAAAACATGGAATATGACGACGTCTTACCTACTTGAAAATTGTAGAAATGTCATCACAAAGGCTCAAAGACATGCTGCTGCAATTACGATTAGTAATTTAGCACTAAATATTTAGCACATAATTTATTGTTCAAGATAGTCTCTGAGAGTTCGTGAGAATTGTTTTATACTTTTATTGATTATATGCGCAACAGTTCAATTTTGTGTTCTTGCATTACTAAAGAGCTGAATCTGTTTATTCTCGTAGCTCTTGGGGTACTTAGATGTCAAGTAATTTATCAGCTTGGAGGGATTCAAAATATCTATTTAGTCCATGTTGTGGTCATGAAAGTAGTTAATAGTTTCAGGTAGTTGTGGTAGGTTTAGGAGGGGTTCTATACTTGTAATTCCAACTTTACATCGTGCGCGCGACCGACTAATAATAAAAAAAAGCTCTGAGTGTTAGTTTGATTCTCCTCGAAAACTATTTTGTTTAAATAATTGCTTCCGCTTTTATTTGTGTTCTTACACATTTGCTTTACTCTATATACTCCCTCACAAATTATCATCATCATCTATCATAAATTACACTTATTAAAGTACTCCATTTCTTCCCAAACCATAATTTTTAAGCATATCCAATAAACGTTTTTGCATGCATTTTTAAACACATTGCAATTAGACATTCAATACATCTCAAAATGTCACACATATGTTTAAATTGAACCCAATTTTTTTTTAAAAAAATCACATTACCCAAGTTGCCTTCAGATAGTTCAATAGTCAACCCAAAGTAAAACATTGCATAATATGACAAGGATGTTAATCTATAGAGAAGAGAAAAACTAGAAAACTTCAAATAAAATAGATAGCTTACTTGCAAGGATCCCATCACACACCACAAGTCACAACCCTAAAACAAACACATAACCCCATCTTTCCCTTCCATTCAACCCAACCTCTTGGCAACCCTAACCTTCAACCCATCCCTCATGTACAATATCACCGAACAATTCGGTGCGACTCGATGGCCTTCGACCACCGATACCCGATAGTTATAGATAACCGTGGCCGCCACACTCTTTATCTGGCTAAACGCCACTTCTTTCCCCAAACACGTCCTTGGACCGGCATTGAACGCTAGGAACTTGTACGATGGCTCGTGCTTGATCGTCCCCCTCTCGGTAATCCACCTCTCTGGCTTAAACTCCAAACAATCCTTCCCCCAAATCGACTCCATTCTCCCCATCGCATACAAGAAGAACATCACCTTCATCTTCGGGTGCACACAATGCCCGCTCGGTACAATGTCTGTCTCGCTCGGCACCTTATGTTGGAAAGGCACCGGCGGGTACAACCTCAACGCCTCGCAAATCGCCCCGTGCATGTAAACCAACTTACTCGTCTCCCCAACCATAAAAACTCTCGGTTTTGAATTTCCCTCGTTGCCGCGAATAACCGACTCCAATTCCTCTAGAATCTTCCTCTCCACCTCCGGGTGAGTCGAGACAAGCCAGACTAGCCACGTCAGCGCAGAACTCGTCGTGTCGCGACCCGCAATCATCAGATTCAGAACCGTATCCCTCAAGAACTCGTCCTCGTCTTCGCCATCACACAATCCCCCACTTATGTACAAACTTAGCAAGTCGTCGTCGTCGTCGTTCGATTCCTCAACATTTCCTCTCGATAAATTCCTCAAATCGTCTCGTTTTCTCACGACGTACCCTCTAATGACGTCGTCCAAAACCCTATGCGCGTTTCTCAACTTCCCCTCGGATCCGACCCGGGCCCACCTCATGAACTTCCAAACTTTCTCGGGAAGCACGTGCCGCGTGAAAATGGCTTCCTCAGCATCGTCCATGGCTCTCGAAAACGGGACGTCGGGCATTTCGACCGAAAGGCACCCGGGATCGTAACCCGTGACCAGAGCGCACGTCGTGTCGAACGTGAGCCTCTGGAAAACGTCCTGAAGGTCAAAGACTCGATTTTTTTCCGCGCGAACCATCGTCTCGAAAACAGGGATGAGGCCGGCCTCGAGTTTCTCGAGGTTCACAATGGACAGGCGCTCGGAAAATCCACGGTGGCCGATGAGGGCACGCGCGGCTTTGCGCTGAGACCTCCACGAATCGGAGTCCGAATTGAAAATCCCTCGGCCCAAAACGTCGAAGATTTCTCGGAATCGGGGGCCTTTTGGGAAATTCGAAAAGTTGGAGCTCATGATGTAGTGGACGTCGGCCGGGTTGACGGTGCAGAGTATCTCCATGTTCGAAAACCATGGACCTTTGAAAAGGAAAGTGCCACGTGGACTCTTTTTCAGAACCTCGGTGCAAATGTCGTGGATGTTTTGGACGGAAAGCAAGAGAGTCGGGAGCATGCCGATTAACGGCAGGTTTTTGTAAGAAAGATTTTTGAGATTCTTTGTCCTCCATGCCCAGATGGCTAAAAACCAGATTGCTGATAGGAAAATCTCTAAATAATAAGAAGCCATTTTTCTTTT
>BKCP01004960.1:4268954-4294077 GCA_008636005.1 Striga asiatica | reverse complement strand
AAATGGATAGGTAAATACAATAGTTTCTCCATAAGTACCTTGAACTTTTATACAGGTGGTCGTCATCACTCGTGATTTCACTTGATTGTGTCAATGGCCGATTTACGTGAGCAGACCATGGGCCTGCACCAGGCAAGTCATCTGAGAAGTATCTCCTCCTGATTAACTACAAATTAACATATCAATCACTTAGAAGATATAACCAAGATAAATGACAGCTTAATGTAGTTCGTCAATCAAATTACAGACCATACGGAAGAATTTCATCACTGCTTCCTTGTCGTAACGGGCTTCCTTGGCTGCCTGGATTGAGAGCAAATATTCATTCAATAATAAAACCACAGGATACAGATATAGAATGCTGTTTCGCTTAAAGTTCACTAATATAAGGCCTTTCAGCTTAAAATTCATAAACTTGCAGTTGGCAACATAGAATCGGAGGATGCAGGTCAAATCATCAATATGCCAGTAACTGTGTGCCTTATTGTAATTCCAAAAAGCTTTAAATATATCATTCTCTTGTAAAACCCACAAATCAGTTTTTTGAACTAGACATCCTCAAGCAGTACGAACAGAAGCTGTAGCTTTTGAAATCACAACTTAAGCAACATTTCAGACAAATATAATATAAGGATAATACAGCATTAAACAAATTTTCAGAATCACTTGCAGATTAATCAAATATAGTTAGCAACTTAGCACTTCTGAAACTCCATAAATAGCTCTTGATATGAGATTACGATTAAGAATATCACTAAACTGGTTTATTACTTGAACTTCAGGTCTTCAGATTAGCAAATTCAGCCTTCAGGGCATTCATTACTCTTTAAAATTCAAAATATCATGATATATCATACATGTTTCCAGGTAAGAAAGATAAAGCTCATCCGAAAGATTCAAGACTCAATAAATCAATACCAAAGCTTTTCTCATGTGAATATGGGTTCAATGACCATCATCAAACTACAAATAAAATCATCTCAAACTTATGAATAAAACTCTCTCTCTCTCCCTCTCCCTCTCTCTCACACACACACAAATACTCGGAATTCATTAAGAACAGCAGAATTGAAGTCATGCACTGCTGCAGAAAAAAATGAGGATACAGAAGTACCAAATTAAGCAAAAAATGTTGTAAACAACATCTTATCATCTAAGCAATCACAAACCTACAATTAATATAAGGTGGCAACATAGAATGACTAAAGTCAACCAATACCTCTTAACAATCCAAAATATTCAAACTGACACGATGAAAAAGGTATTAACTATAGAGTCAATCTTATGCTGCATGAAAGTAAAGGAATCAGATCTCAGNGTCGTAAAAAAAAAAAAAAAAAAAAAAAGCATAAAAGCAGTATGAACCTTATACTCTAAACCTAAACTTACTGCTAGAAGGCCTCCACCACTTGGGAAACTCTCGGTTAAAGGAATTTCTTCACTTGACGGAAGTAATCCTTGTTTCTCAACCCATTGCCGAGCCACATCTACAAGATTGCCACTACTTCCTCGTGTGCCCTCTTTCGACGCAATATCTGCTTTGTTACCGATAACAATATAGGGAACAGGAAGCCCACCTGGGCCCCCATTAGCTAAAGGAGCTGAGAACGTCCCGGTTGCTGCAATCTCAGCAGCCCACTTCTGCAAGCTTGTCTTTGTCCTTCTTTGAGAAAGATCGTGAACAAACATAACGCCTGAAAAACAAAAATAGAGACGGAAGAATAAAATGAATTTTCCATTGACAACCTTGCAGATAAAGGAGATTAAAATTCCAAAAAATAAAAGAAAATTGAAACGGAAAGGTATAGAACCTGAAAAGATCCTAATCAGCATTAAATTAAAGTGACTGCTGAAGAATAATTTCAGTGGGTTACCCTATTATTTACTAATAAATAGGAATCATGCTCTGACAGTAAAGCTATACGTCTTTGAGATTTCTCATAACTAAATCCGATTCTCTCAAACAATCAAAAGAAAAGTACCATTAATTTGGGAATAGAACAGAGAACGGCAATCTTTATAACGTTCATGCCCCGAAATGTCCCAGAGTTCAACAAAAAAATCTCTCTCCGAGTCACCTCTGATGCTACTGGATGAGCTACCAGAGTTTCCATAGGTTGTATGCTGAGAAGGACATGTAGAAAAGTTTTAAGTGTCTACAAACAACAGAGGATTAACTACATTCCCCACTTGAAGGTGAAAATCCAACCTTGACATCAACAGCACAACCAACAGTTTGAGGAGGACGTGCAATGGAAGAACCTTTCATAATCAGATGAACAAGAGAAGTTTTTCCCACACCTGAAGAAAGACAGCAGTTAATATACAATTCAAGATACATTAAACAATAGAGCACTTTAACTTTTTTGCTAACCTTACAACTGGGGAGAAAAGGTGTAACAAAACATAAGATAATAATTTCAAAGTTACAAAATTAAAGTCCATTCTAACAAAGTCACAGAGTTATTTGTTGGAATTGTTGGAATGAATTGTGGCTAAAACATGAGCAAGACAATAAGTCAGAAACTGTAACCCCAAACCAGTGTCAAGTAACCCTTGTATCGATCAGGTAAACTACCATATAGAATTATAGAACCTAAAGAATTTCAACAAGAAACTAAACTGAATATAGTTGGTAGTAGTAAATCCGTCTGGGACTTTAATGATTGGTTAATATGTTTGCCCCACTATTCCTAAAGTGAACAGATACTCCATATTGTAAATCCTCAACAATATTAACACGCTTACTGAGCTTCATAAGTTGATTCGGATGTCCATTCATCCCACCGGAGAGTTTGTTCATCACAGCCCAATTTAGAAAGACTACTGATTACAGCTATTGAATAAACTTAAAGTAGACCCTCTAATATTCTGTCACTGATTACAACATTTTCAATTTGAGTATCATATTATCTAAAGATAAGAAGTCCCAATGTGTCTTTTCTTCATTTTTTTATTCCTCAAAATAAATACTAAAGTAACTCATATCTACCTCCTAAGTCACTTAATTTTTTCCTTGGACTCCTATTATTTCTTTTCATCGTTTTCCAATTCCTTAAAACAAATACTACACTAACAGAAACTTTTGCCTCCTAAACCACATGAATTTCTTCAACTTTAACCAGTACATGACTCCTGTAGTTAGACCTATGCATCTAAAGAATGGAAACCCCGTAAATTTATCCTTAAGTTCATTAAGCTCAAGAACAGAAAACCTTATTACATCTAAATTGTGTCCCAGTCATGTATCGAAATCAGTGTTATCAAATGGCGGCCATGGTGGTATTGCGTGGCAGATTTTTTGACAAACCACCATGCTAAATTTGTGAAGGACGGCAGTTATGGCGGTGCCATAGGCCGCCAAAGGGAGCCGCACTATGGTGGTATTTTGGCAAACCACCATTTACCGCCATCCGCCATTAATACCACTGATCGAAATAGGGAAAAAATATGGTCACAGCTTTCTGATGCCAACTGGCCTAGTACATGGGAGAACAGAAAGCAAGCTAAAATCACTTTCATGTCCTTGCAGACCTATAGTTGACATACTGCAGAATATAAACAGGATTCAGTTAGTTATTGAAAATTACCCATAGGTTTATCCCGAGCCCATGTAGCTGTTATCATAAATCTGAAAGTAACAATTCTATATGACTAAGCAGTAAGCTCCAAAAAGCACCCTCAATAAGACAACCATGATGACAACAAGAAACTAGTGCTGGAGAAAACAATACATACACAATGACAACACAAGATCTGTGTGACAAAATAAAGTTACCCGAGTCTCCAACAATGAGCACTCTGACCTGTCCGACCGGAGGCCCGCCATTCTGCTGCTCCTTACTCTCCCTTTCCCTTTCTCTCCAGAACATTGTCTCCTCTTCCCGAAACAGAATATTATCTCCCCAGTAAAACTAAAATTGTAAGAAATAGCCCAGAAAGTAAAATCACCAAAATATAACCTCAAGTCCTATAAATCTCCACTAAAAACAATAATTTCTCAGGATCGATCTTCCAGACTCCCACTGGAAAATCCATCTGACACCAACAACCAGTTCATCCCCAATAACCCAAAATGGCGGATCTCTCGAAATTTTCCCAAATAATCAATCACCTTGAACCACAATAAATCTACAGAAACATGCCACTCGAAATCAAAGTCCTTCAAGTATGAAATCGATGGGGTTTGAGTTCAGAACAAACAGGCAAATGAGATCTGAAACGACGGAGCCGTATCCAAGCATCAACGATCTATATCACCTGAAATTGCGAGCTCAGAGGGACCAAGAATGGGTGTGATCTCACCTGAAATTGCTTTAGCAATCGAGAAAATGGTGGTTTTGGATCGGTGCCCAGGAATAGCGGTTTGAGCGGTTGGGTTCAACTGTTGAACTACGAGTTGGGTCACGTGTTATATAGTATATCNCAAAAGTTTTTGTTTTGATTGGATTTTTGGTTTGGATTGGTTAAATTTGAAAAAGTTGGTATGGTTAGTTGTTAGTGGAAATATTTAAATAATATTTAAAATAAAATAATTAAAATTAAATTAATGTAAAAGTAGGAGAGAGAAGATGTGATGTGATGGTTAGTTAAAATTATGTGAGTTGATGAATAGTGAATTAAGGTTGATATTGTGTGTAAGAATGATTGATTGATATTATTTAATTATATTGATGATATTGATGATAGTTGGGTTGAGTTAAAGTTGAGTTAAAAAAAGTGATTGAGTTAAAAATGATTAGATTTTTTTGGGTTGGATTTATATCCAATCATGCTCTTAAAAATTGCATATTTACAATATCTCCTCTTAATATAATTTCAAAACGTATTGAGTCTAAATGGATGCCTTGCACACTTCGGAAATTTACTCGGCAACATTACATGTTTCGGTTTTTGGTTCGGATACACTCCCTAATTGTTTAAAATAAAATACTTAATAAATAGGATCTTCGACTTTTGGTTCGGATACACTCCCTAATTTTTTAAAATAAAATACTTAAAATAGGATTTTTGCTTAATCCCATCCTCTCCAATTCCAAAATAAATAGGATTCTTAATTCACGAAATACCAAAAAAGTAAATAGGATTTTTTATTTAATATTATAATACTTAATAATTTTAATTTCAAAATGTGCTGAGCCTAAATGGCTGCCTTGCACGCTTCGGAAACTTACTTGGCTTACATGCTAAAATACTTAAAATAAGATTTTTTGCTTAATCCGTAATTCACGAAATACCAAAATAAAAAATAAATAGGATTTTTTGTTTAATATTAAAATACTTAATAACTTAGACGTAATTCACGAAATATCAAAATAAAAAATATAGCTTTATATATTATTTTATTTATATAATTGATGTAAACAATAATATATCTTTGCCCTCCAATAATATATTTTTGTTTAATCTGATCCCCTTCAAAAATATATTTATTATTAAATTAAATGGATAAAGTGTAGTTGTTCTCTACATTATTTAAATCACCATCCCCTTCATTCTGATTCCCCTTCATCTCGATTATTCATTTTACAAAAATTGAATTTAAGTAGAAGAGGCTTGAAAATTCTGTATTTTCTATTTTTGCACTTTTATACAACATGTATTTTTTCTATTATTTTATGTTTGTATTTTTTTGCAAACAACTTGTGTAGTACACGGGTGTCATTTATTATTAAACTAAATGAATAAAGTGTAGTTGTTCTCTACATTATTTAAATCACCATCCCCTTCATTCTGATTCACCTTCATCTCGATTATTCATCTTACAAAAATTGAATTTAAGTAGGAGAGACTTAAAAATTCTGTATTTTCTGTTTTTGCACTTTTATACAACATGTGTTTTTTCTATTATTTTATGTTTTATATTTTTTTTTCAAACAACCCGTGTAGTACACGGGTGTCGTACTAGTTAATACTTTATTAGCAAAATGATCACAACTTCCCAGATTATTTATATATTTACGATAATTAATTAAGATGGTAGGTTATTTATATGTTTACCAAGTGTGCTCTGAATTATTGGTACCTTATCTTACCGGGGATGTTTTCCGACCCTTACCCGTCATGGCTTCGGACTGCCACCACCATTGACCACCACCACCATCTTCACCACAAACAACTGTTATCTCTTCTGAACAATCGCTCTCGCCCAACAAGTTTCTGCACGCATCGAAATTACCAAGAATTTATGAAAGGACCCTTTGCGATTCAACATCGTTTTCTGGAATTTTCCACGCTTCCAATTTTTTCAGGGAATTGGATCAGAAATTGATTTTTTATTCGTAAACTGGCGGCGGAGCAACACGTGACGATCGAACCTTGGATCCGTCGCTGACGGGAGATGACCATCGGTGGAGAGGAAGACAAGTGGGCTGGCAGATTTCGTCGAGGGTGGCCAAGCCACGTGTGACAACCCGATGCCTGGATCTGGTGCTGTGGCCAAACCTGACCGACAACTTTTTTATGTACATAATGTATTTTCAGTATATCTTATGATGTATACGGTATATAATGATTATTTTGGTTTATTTCGGTATATCTTCTGTATATAATGACTATATATTCAGTATACCTTTTGTATATAATGTGTTTTAGTTCTCCTTTATCCGGTGGAATTAGGGTTCGATTTTTCCAATTGAGAGGCGATGAGGAATGTGGCCGAACCCGTGGGGTCGCCGCCGCGGGGCCGAATCCTTGAATCGTCGAGGGTCTAGTAACCGCGTCGCTCCCTGGTCCCGTCGCTGCGGGTTGCAAGGTCGCCCTTAGTTGCAGCCGCAGGTCTCTGCACCGTTCCAGGGAGCCCTGCTGCTAGGATAATTTGCGAGTATAAAAGAGAGAAAATTGGGATGAAGGGAAAGAGCTAAACGAGGGAAGAAATTGGAGAAGAAGGAAAAAATTAAAGAGAGAAGAAAGAGAAAGAGAAACTAAGGAAGAAATCGGGGAAGAAGTAAAAAATTAAAGAGAGAGAAAAGAGAAAGAGAGCTGTCGTGTTAATAAATTAAGTTTTGTAGATGTGCAAATAAAAGTTTAATGTAGTAGATTTATAATTATTTAATAATTAGACATGTATGCATGTAAATTGACTTTTTTTTATTAATTCCCGAATCATCAAACACTTAAATAATTGAAAAACTCAAAAGAGAATAAAGAAAGTGTCAACTGACACTAAACAACCAGGAAATATGAACCTACCCCCTTGGAATTCTAGATGAATCCAAGGGGTACAATTCCATTAAGGACACAATCTACCCTACGAAACACAAACTGAACTATCAAACTTAAAAAACAAAGAAAAGAAATGCACACTTAATGTACAAATAAAATAAAATCTTTCCTACATCTAGCAGACATAACGCACGACCACCTGAGTCGACACACAAGTCACTCCCAACAACACAGAGATCCAACAAAGCAACAAACCAGAAACTCAAAGCCGAAAACTGCGGCCACTCGCGCCGCCTAGAGATTCGATGAAGAGTCAATTCTATGGGGAGCAGATAAAACTGAAAATTTCGTGATCTGGACTCCGAAAATCAGCCACGCCTGAGGAGGTGAAGAGGCACCGGAAAAGTTAAGTTTTATCAAACTCAAAATTAATCAATCCATCTAGCTAAGTTTTTCCCCTTTTTTCATTACTTTTACTATTAATTTTTTTTATTTTTTCAAAATAATCTATGTCCAAACACATATATAATTAGAGTGTGATTGAATATAAATTTGTGTTTGAATATATTAGTTTTGATTAGTTTTTTTGGTTAATCATAGTTAATTTTAAAAAAGTTAGTTGATTTAGATTTGAGTGAGATTATGAGTTTGTATTAAAATAATATCTAAAATAAAATGATTAAAGTTGATGTGATGTAAAAGTAGAATAAATGCGATTGGAAGTGATGTGTAGTTAAAACTTAGGGGGGTATATTCATTTGGGATTTCAAAAGATTTTTTAAACTTTAGAAATTGTGGTGTATTTAATTTAGATTTGTAAGACTTTTCAATCTTTTTAAAAGTCTTGAGGTATTCATTTGAAATTTTAAAAAGTCTTACAAAATCTAATAGTATTTAACTTTTTTGAGACTAGGATTTGGTAAGAATTTTTATGATTTGCTGGGATTTTAAAAGAAAAAAATCTTATACAAAATCTCGCTATAAATCCCACCTACGGCCTTAAGATTTCATAGAATTTCTCCAAAATCTGAAAATCTTATAATGTCTCAATTATTAAAAAGTCTCAAAATGTTACTCGAAATTCCAAATGAATACATCCCATTAAAATTATGTGAGTACATAAATAGTGAATAAAGTTGATGTGATGTGTAACGACGATTGTTTGATATTATTCAAATATATTGATAATATTGAAAATAGTGAAGTTGAGTTAAAAATTGAGTTAGATTTGAGTTAAAAAAAATGAGTGGTGAAATGTGATTGGTTTTTTATTGAGTTTTTTAATATCCAATCACACTTAGAGGGGTGTATTCAATTAGGATTTCTAAGGACTTTTAAAGACTTTAGAAATCCTGGTGTATTCAATTTAGATTTGTTAAGACTTTTAAAAATCTTGGGGTATTCAATTGGGATTTTAAAAAGTCTTACAAAATTCTGAGGTATTTAATTTATTTGACACTAGGATTTGTTATGACTTTTTAAGATTTGGTGGGATTTCTAAACAAAAAACCTTATACGAAATCCTAGTTGAAATCCCACCTCCAGACTTAAGATTTCACGGAATTTCTCCAAAATCTGGAAATCTTAACAAATCTCAAATCTTAAAAAGTCTTAAAATGTCACTCTAAATCCCAATTGAATACACCCTCATTAGTGTTCCGTATGTTTTGGATTTCGGAAAAAAAAAAGTTCTTTTAACAAGAAATATGTGTGTGTGTGTGTGGTCGCGCTCCGATAAAAATTGTGTTCAGTGAAAGAAATAAGAATACATTGTAACCATCAGGTCGGATAATTCAACAGCTTAAAAAAGGTCAAATATTTACACTAATTAAGGAGTAAATTTGGACATTACACACAATGGGCCCTACCAAACCAACCCACCTCTTTCTCTCTCTCTCTCTCTCTCTCTCTCTCTCTCTCTCTCTCTTTCTCTCTCTCACACACACACACACTAATTGCACTCCCATCGCAGCTCTACCCATGCCCGTCGTCGGCAACCGCCGCCCCGTCAACTTGCGTCTCCGCCTCTGCCTCCGCCTCCTCTTCCTCGACTCCTCCGATCGACACCCTCGTTTTCAGCTCCTTCTCCCACCTCCCGCTACCCCCTCCCCCATCTCCGCCGCCAAGAGGCTCCAGGTCCACGACCACGGCAACAACGACACAGTCTACAAGGTCTGATAGTGTCGCACCTCCGGTTTATACACCCTAAACGTAATCCAAGGTGACGCCGACCCTGTCGTCCACCGCGAGGTATCCATCCTTTGTCGCACCAACTCCTCCAACGTCTTTGCGAGTAGAGGAACATCCTCTTTGGGGGGAGCAGAGGACCAGACCAACATAGAATCGGCCGAAGAGAAGCGACCGGTGACTAGGGCCTACCTGAGCCGACGAGCCTTCAATTTGGGAATTTTATTTTTTAGAATTAGATAATTTTCAAGGATTTGATTGCAATTTCAAGATTTTTGATTAATGTTAATTTAGTCTAGGGGTCAAATCTGTAATTTATAAAAACATATATAAAAATATAATTTTCTTATATACATACATATATATATATATTACGTATTTTCAAGTAAAAATAATATAAAATATTAAAAAATAATATTAAAAATAAATATACTTTTATAATATAAATAATAAATTATTTATGTTAATTCAATTCATCAACCGAATAACCCCATTATTTCGATTCGGTCTTAGTTTGATTTGCACAAAAAAAAATAAAAAATAAAATAAAATTGCACTACATAGAATGTACAATAGTATAAAAAATGATGCACATTGATGAATGCGAGACTGCACAATAGTGTTCGACCAAATGCATATTAATACGTTAGAGAATGCATATTAGCAAAACAGTGCATTCCGTACAATGACACCGCATGACANCATATATTTTATTATATAAATAAATTTATAAATGCTAAATAATGTTGATTGAAATACTACATACATTATTAGTTGGTTAGTTTTAGTTGTGAGTTTTCTTCTAGCGTTGCTAGTGGGACTCTAGGCGGTCTTCTGACCTGTCCTCCCACTTTTTCAGTTGTTGACTGTTGTATATTCAGTTGTTGGCTGCTGTGTATTCGCACATTTGTGCATTTTAATTTATAATATAATCTATCATTTCGAGAAAAAAAAATACACATTATTAAAGTTTTCAAAAACTAGAATGCACATAAAACAACCGGATCAATAGACTGGACAATAATGTTAAACGAAGTGCACATTAGTATATGTGAGAATGTATATTATCAATTTGTGTATATTATATATCATTTCTCTTCAACCAAAAATAATATAAAATATTAAATATATATAAAAAAATTCTAAATATATTTTATAATATACATAATAAATTATTTCAATTATTTAGGGTAATTGGGTTAACCAATGAATAAGCCGATTATTTTGGTTCAGTTTTATTGGTTTGGGACAAATCATTAAAAAAGCCTGCATTGTGAATACACAATAGTGTTAGTCGAATTGCTCATTGATGACTATCAGATTGCACAATAGCGACCAAAACCAACTCAATTAAAATTTTTGGTTTGAAATTTTATACATTACGGTTCGATGTTGGCTTTTTTTTTTAAAAATTATTATTATTATTATTATTATTATTATTATTATTATTTAATTTTATGTAAAAATTTTAATTATTTACAACCAAAAATAAAAATATTAAATATTCAATATATTTTTGTAACATAAATAATATTTAATTATGATTATTTTGGTTAATTCGGTTAACTGATTGAATAAACAAATTATTCCAGTTCTGTTTTATTTTGATTTAGGACAAAATTTCGGCGGGTTATGTTTTTCCAAAAGTTTAACTCAGTTATTTCAATTTTGACATCTTAGTCAGTCGGTTCGACCAAACCAACCGAATAACAGTACTATGCATTTTGTAGCGCGTTTAGAGGTGGCCACGGGTCACCCGGCCCGTCAGCCCGTCACGGACCCGGCTCGGTCAAGCCCGTTGAGCACGGGTCTAGGCCCAGCTCGGGATTTCAATCGGGCTGGTCAGGTCCTTTTTTTTTCGTCCATGGACCGCTGGGCCGGGCCGGGCCGGGTCCAGTCCGGCACAAGAAATACACATGTGTTTTTTATTTTTTTTTTATTTGGACGGGCCCAGAGTCGGGTCGGACCCGGCTCGGCCCGCAGGGCCATGGACCCAACGCGACCTAGGTCCGTGCCGGTTCAGGGTCCATGATTCCCAACCCGTCGACCTGCCGGGCCAGGATGGGCCTGGGCCCGGCCCGTGTTTTGGCCATGTCTAAGCGTGTTGACATTTTGGTAGCTTTTTGAAATTTTAATGTACATATACATAGACTTTGTTGTGGACTTTATTTATAATTATTGTGCATTTAGTATTTTTATAATTTACATATCTATCCCATGAACTAAAGTGTAATATAGTTAAAATTCTTGAAAATTGCATATAAGTCACTATATCTTATATAATTACAAAAATCACCCCAACCCCAAAATCAGCATCTCCCGACCTCCTCCGTCAGCTCCGCCACTGACCACCGTATACTACTCGTCGTCACCCTGTTCGACCAGAGTCCGACGCCAGATCCCACTGCGACAACAGATACTACCTCGATTAAAGTTCTGTGAACCAAACACATAGTACCATCATTATAATTATCATCTATATCATTTAAGGTTAATATATATAGATGCTTTTAAACTGTGGTTATGAGTCATTTCGTTCTAAACCCTTATAATAATCACACGAATCCTACATATATGCTTGTAAAATGTGGTATATATGAGTCATTTTGTTCTAAGCTCTTTAATAATCTCTAGCCTACTATTTAAAGTTAGCGCAACATATACAAATAAATTATTCACAACTTTTATCTGTAGACTGGACAATTAAGTTCTATTATAAGGATAGCAAAACAACAAAAGAACGTACGATAGTTACTTTACATGACACACCATATTTGAACAAAAGACTTTGATAATAATAATAATAATCACAATAATCGTACTAATACAGTAATACTAGAAATATTAATTATTTATTTAAGAATTAAATAGGGATTAGGGAAGATGGTTGTGTGGTGCAATTGGCAGCAGAATTAGTGGGGCTCTCATGGTTGTGCAGCCCTTCGTAAGTAGTTATCACGTATCTTGAGTCCTCTTTGTCCCTTTCTACCCTTTTCTTCACACTGCATCCTTCACTTGTACATTTAAAATAATTCCTGTCATTTTTTTTTTGTGTACATAAAAGAAATAAAAATTATTAACATTTTTTGTCTTAAATTTAAATATGTGCGAATAATCACCCTATGAGTCTAATATAATATTAATCATATTATAGCATTCCATGAGTTGATGGGCTAGGTAAGATTTTTCAAATAAACAAAATCTTTGCATGCAATAATTTAAGACTTCAAAAATCGAAAGTCATTATTTATTTGAACCCCAGCTAACGCAATGGGGTGCAAATGCAACCCAATTACTGTTCGGTTTTTGGGACCATTATTCCTCCACTAGGCCGATGGACATACTATAATTCACATACTAATGAATTCATGATGTGTTTATCTTCACTTTAAGGTAAATTGAAAGGGAAATAATACATTTCAAAATAAATTATTCAGTAATATAGTTAGGGTGGTGCCACATATAAATTTGGTGCAAATGAAGCAAACCGGAGTTGAGCATTTACTGTTTNCTTAATAACTCAATAAAAGTGTACAAAAAAATATTTGAAATCGGCTTGAGATTAACTCGAAATTTGCTCAAGCTTTGAGTCGAATTTTTAATAATTTTTTTCTAGTCAAATTAGTTTTTTTTTTTTCTTGAACTTGATTCGAGTTAGATACATTTAATACATTTAAATAAATTAAACATATACCTAAGCGGCTCGTTGAGCACTCGACTAATAACATTATGCTTCCATATTCGATCAAACATGAAGCTAACGAAGAAACGAAAAAGGGAACAATTAATACATATGTTCGTTACTATCATCCCAAAAAAAAATTGATTACTCATCTAGTAATATTTAAGTTAAAACATTCACCCATACATTTTCATGTTGTACCTCATCATTTACTTTCAAAATATGTTCTTATTTTTCTTTATTTTTTTCCTTCTACTCCCATAAAAAAAGTTCTAAGAGCATGTAAGCACCATAAGCTAGCGCATATCTTATTTGGTTAGTTTATAAACTTTTTGCAAATACAAATAAACTTTATTTGGTAGGACGAGTTTTTTTAAAAAGTTTGAGCTTATCTCGTTAGTTTTTTGAGTAGCTTTTCAAATAAGCCCATTGAAATTTTTATTTCAGTTGGCTTATAGTTAATTTTACTAAACACTTTTATCATATAAACTTAAAGCTTGTTTTTCATACATATATAAGCTGAAATTCACTTATAAGTTATCAACTAACTTATCAGCTATATGCTAGTTTATTAAATAGTTGTACCAAACATAGCTAAGTAGATAAGAATCAACAGAAATATTACTCCCTCGATCTAAATTTATTTTACCCACAATTAATTTCCTCATCTTGTTAAATCATGGATCTTCATACCCACAATTATTTTCCCCTCAGATGTTAAGAAAATCATGGATCTTCATACCCTCTAATCGTATGCCTTTCAGCAATACAAACTTCTTGATTTCTATAGAGATTCCAAAGGGACTATCAGAAGTTCATATATATCTATACTTTTTACCAATAACCTTAAGGGTGTATTATGGAAAAACATTAATATATATGAACTTTTTCTTGTATGAAGTAGTCCAAAATGTTTACATATGTAGGTCTTCGTGCACATTATGATAAAATAATTTGAAGTAAAAAACCTTATAAAACCATACTATTAGTCCAAGATATATGTCTCCACGCACATTATTCATCTACTAGCACATTATGATCAAATAATTTGAAGTAAAAACCTTATTAAACCATACTATTAGTCCAAGATATAGGTCTCTATGCACGTTATTTGTCTACTAGTTCATCACATCAAAGATCGAGCTACAAGATCTAATAAAGATATAAGATATTTCATAAACATGATAGATCACATATAAATATAGATTGTTTTAACATAGAATTACCTAGGGTTGGGGCTGCTCTTCACCTTCTTTTTCCCATATTTTTTCCATTTAAACCCATCATCCAAGAACTCTAGATCGGTCCTTGTTTTGAATGCGACCCGAAACTCTTCCTTTTCCTTGTTGTAGTTCCGCTCTTCTCTTTTACTCAACTTCCTACATATACATAACAATGAACAACTCTCAACAATTTCTTTTGTTTTCTTGACGACTTAATAATCGAGAAGAACATATAATTAGATCCTAACAAGAGAGAACTTGCATGTTACAAGCATTCGGAACATAATTTGAAGTTTCGTAAGAGTAATTTATGTTTTCAAAAATGCCTTGCGTTGAGAAACTTCCATGGTCGAAACCCTCGTCCGACATAAGGTATCTTGAGATATCATGTAGATTGTGAAAAGAATCGTTTTGTTGATGATGATGATGATGATGATGAGAGGTACATCCATATTCTTGATCAAAATTAGAATTAGGGTTAGGGATGTGGAATTTTTGGAGGTGAAGGCTAGTTTCCATTGAGTTGACGTTGAAAATATTGATGGGTTTGTGAAGAAAGTTGGGGATTAACTTGTGGAAAGTGATTAGTAACCCAATACTTTTATAAACCTATTTATTTAATTTCAATCATGTAGCTTTGCCTTTAGCTCGAATGAAGCTTCTTGGACTATTTCCTAGAGACATACAATGAAGGTGCTACAATGCTACGTGGCACTAACAGATAGGGGAATAAATTACATCATTATTGACTTCAAGTAAGTCCGTAGGCCAATAGGACATTTGGTCAGATCACTACAAAATTTTTTTTTATGTTCCAACGAAAAGTCCTATGGTAAATTAATCCAATAGAAATTCCAACAGATATTCCAATTGTATAGCTTCCGTTGGAATAATTTCAACGAAAATATTTCGTTGGAATGTATTTTTCATTGGAATTTTAGATGGAATTTGATGATTCCAACGGCTATATTTCCAACGGCATTGCACCGTAAGAATTCGCGTATGTTCCGTTGGAATTTTTATTTCCACCACCGTTGGAAAAATCTACTGCTGGAATCGTCAAAATCCAACGGAAATTGCAATGGAAAACTCATTCCAACGGAATATTTTTGTAGGAATTTCCGTTGAAATTATTACAACGGAATAAATAGCATTGAAATATCCATTGGAATTGCCGTTGGAATTTTATTGCAAATATATTTCGGTGGGAATTTCATCATTTTCTTGTAGTGCATGTAATATATTAAATTTTTTATTTTTTTTAAATAAGGGCATGACTACGAAAATAAACTAATCGTAAAAATTAGGGTCACATTTCATATAACATTTTTCTTTTTATAGGGGTGTAGGATTTATTTTTTACAAAAGTTTTAAAATAATATCTTGATATTCTAGCAAACAAAAGAATTTAAAAAGAAGATATATTACATCTCTCTCACTTTCATTTCATTAAATCTGGATATTATTTTGTTAAGTGTGGTAAGTATATATATTAGTATTTAATAGACTTTATATATCATCACTTTCTTGATCATGCTTATAGACTTAAAAAACAGCTTGAAGGCTTTGTATATCTCTCACTTTCATATGTTAAACAGCTTGAAGGCTTTGTATATCCTCACTTTTCTGATCATGTTTATTGACTTAAAAAACTTTGTATGAGCTCAAACAAGCTCCTAGGGCATGGTTTGAGCGATTAACACAATTTCTTATTAAAAAAGGCTAAAGTAGAGGGTGATTTGATCATACTCTCTTTGTGTTCAACAGATCTATTATCATTGTGAAATTTTAAGATGATGATATTATTTTCGCCTCTACCTCGAAATCTCGTGTCAGTGAGTTCATAGAACACATGTCTAATGAGTTTGAGATGAGCATAGTTAGTGAGCTAACGTACTTTCTAGGTTTGTAAGTTAAGTAGTCTAAGGATGAGATTTTCCTTCACCAAGACAAGTATGCAAGAAATCTGGTAAAGAAATTCGAATTGGAACATGCCAAGTGTCTTGAGACTAGCTTTCTAAGGATGATGTAGGAACACAGATTAATTCAACTTTTTATAGAAGCATGATTGATATTCTCTTGTACTTAACTGCTAGCCAACCTGATTTATGTTTTAGTGTGGGAATGTGTGCTCGTTATCAATATAATCCTAAGAAATCACATCTTAAAGCCATGAAACATATATTTAAGTATGTTCATGGTACTGCTAACTTAGAACTCTTATACTCACATGACATGAGTGCTAGTCTTGTTGGATATTGTGATATCGGTAGGGAAAAAAGCGTCGACAGTACTAGAGTACGCCCGAAGGATGTTTTTACATCAGCAACAACTTGATCTCGTGGTATAGAAAAAAAAAAAATTGAATTGCGTAACTCTCTCTACAGCCGAGGCCGAATATATCTCCTCTCAAAGTTGTTGTTCTCAGCTAATGTGAATGAAATAAATGATGCTCGAATTTGGTTTTGATGTAAACAATAAACCTTTTTGTGACAATACCAGTGCAATAAATACTTCTAAGAATCCAATTTAGCACTCTCGTACAAAACAAATTGATATTCGTTAGCATTTTATTAGAAATTTGGTTGAGGATTGTTGACAATCAACCTGATTTTCTAGATATTTTCGAAGACTAAAAGGAGGATTTACTGACATTATCCTCAACATTTCTTTCAGCTCAATTCCTACAACAAACTTAACTCACCTCAGTGCAAATAAGATGGTAAACCGACTTCACACATGAATATAAACCGACCTCACTTATGGAGGCAAACCGACCTCACACTAAAGACAAAAACCGACTTCTCGAATATTCTTTCTTGAAGATTATCCACACCAACCGAGGTCCGAGATAGTTGGATCCCAAAGTAGGTGACTAGGCGCATATCTGATTGGGCCACATATTACTCCTGTAATCATTGTTGTCCCCCCATTGACCTCCAGACTGCTTTAATGAAGCTGCTCAACATTAAATGCGCTCTAATCTACCTCGTACGAAAAGTCAACTACACCGTACTATAAATAACAGAATGTATTATTGTACGGGGATCTTTTTATGCACATGGTACATGCATATGCAAAAACAACTCAGTTATACACAAAAACCGACTTCTTGTACTCATAAAAAAGACAACAATAATACAAAATTTACATCGTTTTTTGCTTTAATTACACCGTGCTTCCATTTACTTTCGTTGTTAAATTTCATACAACAACAAGGATTAAGTGATTATTCTTGAATATGTTACAACACAAAACCAGTTGGCTGATAGATGCTCAAACGTTCATATCTCTAATGAAATCTTTAGGGATGTGCACACATGTGATTGTTTGAGTGAAATTACATTATATTATATTGTATATTAGTAAACATATTATTTATTCGTATTGTCTGTAAGCATATAGGTTATTGCATTTGTCATAATTTGCATTTCGACGTTAAATTCATCATAATTATGATTGATGTTCGAACTCTATATAAACTCGTGAGATTTTAGGGTGCGGGGGGCTGCTGTGGGAAAATAACAGCAGCCCCAACAGTTAGTTTTCAGCCTTTATTCATAAAAAAATTAAAATACAATCCAAGGGCTAGGAATAAATAAGGAATAAAGTAATAAATCTTTAACTTGCTTAACCTGATTGGAATAATGCATACAAGTATTTGAAGGAGATGATGGAGGAGAAGCATTTGCGTTCTCTTCCCTGCTCGGGAAGGTGGATCAAAGAGAGGGAGAATTCAAGTGAGACTGCTAAAAGGCCTTGACTAGAGCATTGAATTTCCCTACCTTCTGCAAGAGTGAGATCGGGCACCACTATGCTTATGGCCGCGCATGTATCCATTTCTTTATTTTGAGGCTGAGCCCGAGGGTTTATGAGATGGTTATGGAGCAGTTAAAAAAGGCAGGGCAACTAAAGAAGCAGGAGGAGTTGGTGGGGAAAATGGTGGAGAGAGAGTTTATAGCTCCATCTTTGTAGGGGGAATCAAAATTGCCAGTTCTGAGAATGCATTTTGATGAAAATTGAGTGGAAGCAAGTTCTTGTATTTCTTGAAGCATTAGTAGCCAGTGTTCAATCATGAGCCGAATTTTGCTTGCAGTTAAAATGATTAGGCTCTCACTTTTCATTGGGGTTTTTGGATTTTTATAGTCATATGGATGAGATTATTATTTTGATGGAATTTGATGTTATTTCTTTTTTATTCTTTTCTTTTTTATGGATAATGATTTCAATATTAATATGTTGTAGAGTTGATTGACTTGGAGGAAAAAGAATTTATGTTGCAATTAACTTGAGAAAATCAATGCTTCCACTTGAATTGATGTGTAATTGCTCCACAATTTGCCCAACCAAGGGATGAGAAGGGCTAGATTGACAATTTCAAGATATTTCATCCATTGCAGACCAATTTATATTATCCTCGGTTTCCAGTTGCCTAGTTCTTGTATGTTACATGTGTTCTTCTGAATGTACCCTATAAGTGCTAAGAAATGGACGATGGCTGCCTTGAAAGAATAAAACGAGCTAAGCAATCTCGAATGACAAAATATTCAGGAACAAATATAATTTAACCATGATGTGTGGAAATATAACAAAGGTACAATTGAAATTGTGAACTCATCAACATTACTCATCTACCTAAGCATGTCCAATTATAGCAGGGCAGAAACTAGACAATTAAGGGCACAAAACATACATAGGATAAATATTTTTTTCCCATAAGTTGCTTGATGGAACTGATCCTGCAAAACCATGTCCACGAGGTACAGCTCGTACAGGAACCAAACAGAACCGCCCTTCTTACATCTTAGGAACAGGGATGAGTACCCTGACCAGTGGGCTTCTAGCGAGTTCCTTCCGAGGTACAGATAGATTGTTCAGTGGCGGTGGCCGACGTTGAACCTCAATACAACTGAGAATCAGTACAATTGATTCTCAAAAATAAATCCCGAGCTTGAAGTGCTGTCAGAAAAATGATCGACAGTATAAGGGCAATGGCGATTTGGAGTTTCACACGTAGGCCCCATTTCGCAAAATTCATGGCTGCAAAATATAGGCTTGCTGCTGCTCGATTAGCATGGACTATACTCCCCTAGCATTTTATCTTGTATAATAGATGCCCCCAATTACAGGGGAGCACTTGCCAAATCAATCAGTCAAGTATTAACTGCTAAACCTACTATAAGTAAATCTAGTCATAGTGCATAGCTCAAAGAACTGACATCTGATGATTGTTGGTAAGAAACTCATCACTTAATTATTTTCTAATACACATGGTAAATTAAAGAACATAAAAGATATCATAACCTAAGAAATTTGTCTCGATACGTATTAATTGCTGCAAATATTACTGCTAATAGACTAAGAGCAACATTAGAAAATCATACACAAATAGCTAAATTCGATTGCTAGAAAATCACTTGATGTTCCATTTAGAATGGAAATATTCCTCATTAAACTTCAATTTAAGAGTACAATCAAACAGAACACCTTAGCTTTTGAAATGTTATGCAAAATGCAAATCACATAGAAACTGATGTCTTCAACAAAAAAGCTTTATAATCATTAGAGAAAGAGTAAAAAGTTGATTTTGACAACTGATTGCATACCTATATGTGATAGTAACTCAATGAGAATCAGCCACACTTTTTACAATCACAAGAAACCTAAAACAAATCACTTCCAGTATCCAAAAGCCACAAGGAAAGATTTATTTGGAGTCCCAATATCCATCCAAGCATAATGCAACTTGAAAAAACCAAATATTATGCAGACCATATGCATTTCATTTGGCAAATGATTTAGGCTTATTCAGCAGAATCAATATAACACACCAATCATTCAATTTCACGTCATTCCTGTTTCAATGTGCATTTCAGATTTCATACATTCTCAAAACAGACAAGACACTAAACAAGAATGTAATGTCACTATTATTCAACCAAGAAGGGGTATTATTACAAATTTGTTTGTTCTTTTAGGGATGACACTCAACATTGATTTTCTTCATCCCTATATGAGATGTTAAGAAAGTGGAATTCACTGCAAATAATAACAATCTATTAAACAATTCACAAATTAATTTACATCTCATTATGTTAGCATTGGTAGATAAGGAATTACTCGAACACTATACGGAACATGAAATTACTCTCGAAAATCAAATGAATAAATTGGGATTTTAGGTTACCACGCAGAGTAATGAAGTTGATAAGCTATAATCTCCATCAAATAGACTTAAGCATAATCGTATAACAAAAAGAACAGTAATATGAAATTTTAGGTTGCTCTCGATTTCTTTCTTGAGGAAGGATCTTCTGTAGCGGGTGTAGTTTCTCAGCGCCCACTCGGTGGAGCCCCCCCTGTATTGTTCGATTAAAACTTTCCGGCGCCGGCGCCGGCGCCTCTTTCATGAGTGTTGAATAGATGAGAGTTGGAGGCGGTAAAGTGAACCAGATGAGAAAGATGGCTGACGACGGCAAATTTTTTTTACTACTTTATTCCTAGCCCTTGGATTGTATTTTAATTGTTTTATGATCAAAGGCTGAAAACTAACTGTTGGGGCTGCTGTTATTTGCCTACAGCAGCCCCCCACACCCGAGATTTTATTAACTGAAGATTGTTTGATTGTTCTTACATATTATGGGACTGCTTATTTTGTTGTCAGAAAGAACTACTATCATACAATGATTTCTTGAGAAAACTAGCACATAGTTTGTTTCCTACGAAATCAATTATGAAAAGAGAATAGACAGAAAATGATGTGAGAAGTGAAAGCTACTTACAAATCGCCCTTAATTGAGTGGTATTCCAACATAAGTTATAAGGTGTTCATCGTCGTAATAAAGACATTGCAATATGAAAAGAATGTCTGTGCATTGATTCAATTTCAGTTGCTTAAAACCATTATTTCAAAATAATGAAGTTGATTTTCACGTAATATTGTTGTCAAGTAAAGAGCACCTTGAATAATAAAATAGATTTTTTTAGGAAGTCAATGACAAAAAAATTTGAAAGATTCTTACCTGAATAAAAGTGAATGTTCGGAGTAGTATGTGTTATTATTTATTAGCTAAATTTATATTTTGCTTTAAACATATTTCAACACAAATTAGTCTCGCATCAAACAAATCTATTTATGAATACAAATGTGGGCATATGTTAATAATTATTAATTTAATAATTAGACTTTTTAATAATACCATCTTTTTTAGATGTAAAATAAAAATTGTACCGTTCTTATACATTCTAAAAACTTCTTATTGTACTGTTTTATTTTCGTGTTCACATTCTGCTGCTTACAGTTCAAACCTTTTCGCTCCCCAACAATGGCAGCTTCGTCTCTCACCAATCTCTCTCTGTCCCTTCATCAGTACACAAGCAAAACCCCCAAATTTCCTAACCTAATCCCCTTCAGAAACCCTATATTTCAGTCTTCGTCCTCAATCTCTCTCCACACTGAACTCCGGCAACCTGTCAGAAAACCTTACGTCTCATCGTCACCCATATCGAAATACTCAATTGCAGCCTTTCTATCACCGCCGCCGAAAAAAATCTCCAAGTACTTTATGGAGACATTCGTGGCTGTGCTACTGGGGTCGCTCGTTTTCGTCGGCTTTTTCAAATCAAGGCCTGTTTTATCTGAGCCCGTTCGAGAAAGCGTGGTTCTCGAGGAAATCGATTCCCAGTCGGAGCAAAGTCGCGAAAAGGAAGAAGAAGAAGAAGATGAGGAAGAAATTATGTGCGTGAAACTATTGCAGCAAAATCCGGAAAGCATCGAGGCTTTGAAAATGGTGGTGAATGTGAAGATGAAGAAGGGGAAGCCTGGTGAGTCCATGGAGTATGTGGAGAAGCTGATCGACCTGCAGCCTAATGAGATGGAGTGGAGGCTTTTGGAGGCCCTTTGTTACGAGATGACGGGGGACCTGAGTAAGGCGAAAAGCTTGTTCAAGGAAATACTCAAACAGAGCCCTCTTTTACTCAAAGCTTTGCATGTACGGTAATAATGTCTTACTTTGGGTTGATTTGGGTTTCATCTAGTTGTAGCTACTGCTGCTGATTGTGTTATTTTGAATGTATGAACTGATTATCTTACTGGCATCTGCATTTTGTTCCTACTTTGTTTCCTTGTTGGTGATGAATTTGTGTTCTTCGCTGCTAACTTAGTTTCCTGGTTTTGATCAAGAATCTATTGCTCACTTTTAGCATTACAGTTTCATGGTTCATGCTTATGATTATTGTTAAGTACACTGTAATTCTTGGTAATACTCGGGTTCGGTAATACATTCTGTNAAAAAAAAAAAAAAAAAAAAGGACCATTCTATTTATGAATATGCAGACTTGGACCCTCAAGAATGTTTTTGGTCTTGAATTTGGCTATATAATCAACTGTTGTTTCTGGATCGCAACATATTAATTTCGACATGTTTTTGACACCTTCACACTTTGTTGTCTGATCTTTGTCTCTGTTTGTTCTGGTTATGTTTACTTTTAGATTCTTTGAAACGCGTCTGTACATTTAGTTTAATTTTCTGTCTGTTCTTCATCCTTGCATTTGGTGATATGCTCTTTTCTCAGTAATCTCAAAACTTTTCCATAGAGTACTTCTTGTGACGAGTTGATTATAATCTACTTTATTGATATGATGAGTTTATGGCTAATTGGCTAACAGTTAACTTATAATTATTAAGAGATTTTGTCAACATAATATGTGAACATCAAGTCGTTCTATTCATTAACAACTTAATAGAAGAGTGAAACTGAATATCGTTGCCAATAAATGTTTTTGCTTGTTTCATTAAGATAATAATTTCAGCGACATAAAGCAGTTAAAAATCCAGTTTTCAGCTCTATTTTCTTCTTACTAATTTGGTTTATGCTGGAATAGTTTATTGAAAAACAAAAATGGCGTTTAAATACTCCTTTTAACTTCCAGGACGACATCCTCAGGTTTTCATTGACTTGGCTTGGTTTATGTATTTGCAATAACTGTAAACTTGCTTCTTGGTAGAGTAGCAAATCTCAATATATTTAACTGATTCCCTCTCCCAAACCTATGTTATTAGCTTCAGTAATGCTCATGACCTAATCAATTGCTGCATGCTGAATTATGGTTGAGCAATTGTAAAAACTACCCTTGAAATTTGACCTGATGAAAAGGGAAAAAAATACCAATTATTTTTCAAATTACACTAATAAAAGGCAATTTAGCCCCTTCAAATGCAAAAGAACATTTAAAAACCCCTTTCATATTTATAGGAATATTGCACTTGGGTAATTCTCAAAGTTGGCTGTTTTTTTTTTTTTTGGGTAATTTGGTCCAATCTCTAGGGTGTTTTTTTTAGGTCCTGTAATTATCTCTGCTGGCTATGATTTTTTAACCTGATTCCAAATTGTCCTTTCTAGGGGTTGGCAATGGTGATGCATAAGAAGAAAGAAGGGCCAGCTGTTTTTGCGATGCTAGATAAGGCCTTAGAGATTGCTCGTCGAGAGAAAAGAGTCAATGAAGAGCGAAATATTAGAATCTTAATCGCACAAATGCATACCATAAAGGTAGCATTTGTTTCTTAATTTTTACTGTCTTATTTTGGGTGTTACTACTGCAGCTTTAATGCAATATCAGTTCATTATATGGACAAGTGAGAAACAAGATATGTGAGAATGCAATATCTCAAACTGAAGAAGTTTATATCAAAACTTCCAAAAACAAAGTAGGAAAATGGAGAACAAAGTAAAAGGGAGAAACTCGACATCGAAATGTTGAAAATCTGATTCTTTTTTTTTTTTTCAAAGACAAAAATAACAACAACAACAACAACATACCCAGTATATTCCCAACAGGTTGGGGTCTAGGGGGTCAGTTGTACGCAGATAATTATACAAGGAGGCTGTTTCCGTAGCGACCCAAGGTGCATTGCGCCGTTTGATATATTTTTTTTCTAGAAACTTCACTAATAGAAATTTTTGCAGGGGAATTTTGAGGAGGCCTTGGAGAACTTTCAGGATCTTATTGAGGAGAATCCAAGGGATTTTCGGCCTTACCTATGTCAGGTTAGTGACGTTAGTCATGTAAATAAGCACTATAAATTGCTTTATAATTCAGTCTTAAACATACTTATTAGTCCATTTATATTTTTTGAGAATCTTTATGTAGCTTCTTTGTTTGAACGTATGTGCTAGGAATGTATATGTTAGTGAAGGTTATTTCAGAGGTAGAATATAAGCTGACCTATCTGTTGAACCTAATCATGGACATTTATTTCATGGCTTACTGTGAGAATCTAAGTATGGGTGAAAAGGCAAGCAAGAAAGAAATAGCAGAAAACGAAAAGAAGAAAATGGTTGATTTTGAGGTAATGTATTGTGAAGGACAAATTTACTACCCACAAAACTTAGCTAATTTGTTGAGGATGAGAATTGCCCTTCAATATTTTTACAGAATTGCAAATTGAAATCCCTGGTGCAGGGGTTATTACCATAGTACAAACTCGAAATAGCCATTTTGATCTTAAAAGGTATAATCTTTTCTCATCGGGCGAAACATTTAGGAAAGTTTTTGTGATCTATCAAGAAAATTTTGATAGAAAATTAAGAACCAAAGTAAGGAAAACCGATTTTGTTGGAAACTCATGTGCTGATTAGTTTGTCGTGGAAAATGATGGTAGCAAATTAATTTAATTTAATCTAGTAAGTGAAATGTATTTCAGGGAATTGTATACAGCTTACTGGAGAAAACAAAGGAAGCTGAAGAGAATTTCGAGATTTATCGAAGTCTCGTGCCCGATGAGTTCCCTCAGAGAGGATTCTTAGATGATGTTGTCTTGGCAGCGAAAATAGATTTAAAGCAACAGCTTGAGAAGCAGCCATGAAT